>LIEC01005997.1:0-30278 GCA_001925005.1 Drosera capensis
ACAGCAAGAAAAGAAACTCCTCCAGTTTTATTAGCACCTGGAAATATTAACCAAGTCCAAGCAATGCTTGAACTTGTCAACGGTCACAGCCTTAGTCAACATGTCAGCTGCATTCTCAGAAGTATGCACCTTTTCTAACACCACATCACCCTTATCAACCAGCTCCCTTATTTTGTGACTAAACTCTCATATTGCTGTTGCTGTTCTACTTGTGACTGTGGCCCACCAGTATCATCATCTTCCAGCTCGAACTGAACACCCTGCTGCTTACTAACATCTTGTTCTGTTTCTGAGATCTGAATTCTCTGATGTGTCTTCAGCATAGCAGCTTCATCAAAAACTACATCCCTGCTGATCACCACCTTCTTCATTTCTGGATCCCAAAGCTTGAACCCCTTTACCCCTTTCTCATATCCAAGAAAGAGACACTGTTTGGACTTCGCATCAATCTTCGACCTCTCATCACTAGGAACATGTACATAGGCTGGACATCCAAAGATTTTGAGAATTAAATAATCAACCTCTTTGCCTGTCCACACCTCCTCTGCTACCTTTCCATCTAGAGCAGTACTCGGCGATCTGTTGATTATAAAAACTGCCATATTCACCGCCTCTGCCCAAAAATTCTTCGGAAAGCCTGCATTCAATCTGATACAACGTGCTCTCTCTGCTATAGTTCGATTCATCCTTTCTGCCACCCCATTCTGCTGAGGCGTCTTTCTAACAGTATAATGTCGTTTGATGCCTTCCTTCTCACAAAAACGAGTGAAAGTCTCATTCCTGTACTCCTTCCCATTATCTGTTCTGAGGCACTTCACCTTTCTTCCTGTTTGGTTCTCCACTTCTGCTTTCCACAGTCTGAACTTATCAAAAACTTCAGATTTGTGTTTCATGAAATACACCCAAACCCTTCTTGAAAAATCATCAATAAAGGTCACGAAATACAGAGATCCTCCTTTCGAAGGTACTCTCACCGGCCCCCAAACATCTGAATGTATGTAGTCAAGAATTCCCTTCGTATTGCTCGTAGCACCCCTGAACTGAACCTTACACTGTTTCCCAAGAACACAGAACTTGCAGAAATCCAGCTTGCACGATTTCACTCCTTTTAACAGATTTCTCTTATGTAATTCCAGCATTCCACGTTCCCCCATATGCCCCAACCGCATATGCCATAACATGGTATCATCAGCATCCTCTGTTGTAGTGACAGCAGCTCCACCTACAACAGTACTCCCTATCAAACGATAGATATTTCCAGCAACCTTGGAACCTTTCATAACAACAAGTGCTCCCTTTGTTATTCTCATGGCTCCACCTCCTGTCTTAGACTCGCAGCCAATAGAGTCTAGAGTTCCCAGCGAAATTAAGTTTTTCCTCAATTCTGGAATATGCCTAACATTGCTCAGTGTTCTCACAACACCATCAAACATTTTGATCCTGATCGTTCCTATTCCGATGACATTGCATGAAGCATCATTACCCATCAGAACAGTACCACGACTCACTGACCTGTACGTGTTGAACCACTCTCTGTTAGGTGTCATGTGAAAAGTACATGCTGAGTCCAGAATCCATGAGTCTGATATGTGCCCTGCATTTGAGAAAACTGCAAGCATATCACCATCATCGGATGAATCCTGCTCTACTATGTTTGCAGAAGTTGACGACCCAGATTTCTTCTCCGACCATTGTCCCTTGTTCTTCTTTCTGTGCGGACAGTCTCTTTTGAAGTGACCCGGTTCATGACACTTATAACATCTCAACTCCTTTGGTTCAGGAGTTTTTCCCCTTGACTTCGACCCCTTTCGCCACCCTGTTCTGAATCTTTCCGGCTTTCTACCACATCCCTCGTCTTCCTTCACCACCAACCCTTCACCCTGAATACCTTCAGTCTGTTGTTTGCGTTGATTGAACGCAAGCAGGGCTGCAGTGACTTCCTCCAATACTAGGGTTTCTTTACCCCAAAGTAAGGTTGTCACGAGTGTTTCCATGGAGTCCGGTAACGAACACAGTAACATCAACGCCTGGTCTTCCTCGTCAAACTTCACGTCAATCCTCAGCAAGTCACTGATTGTCTGATTGAACGTATTAATATGTTGAATAAGATCAGAACCCTCTGTCATCTTCAAACCAAACATCTTCTTTTTCAGAAACAACTTATTCGTCAAGGATTTCGACATATATCTACTCTCCAATTTTTTCCAGACTCCAGCAGGCGATTCATCACCGATCACGTGATACAAAACCTCATCTGCCAGACACAAACGAATTGTACTCACCGCCTTCATCTGAAGTTCTTCCCAGTCATCCTCCAACATGGAATCTGGTTTCTTCCGCAGCGCCTTCACCAATCCCTGTTGCACAAGCAGATCCTTCACCCTCTGTTGCCAAAGTCCGAAATTCCCAGTTCCATCGAACTTCACCACATCGAACTTTGAAACAGTCAGATTCGATGACATCATTCTTCATGTACTCAAACCTGGCTCTGATACCAACTTGTAGGATCGATTTCACACGAACACGATAAAGTAAAGAATAAGAGGGATTTTTCACGGCCACAATGACGGCCGTTCCTTTTTTTTTTTTTTTTTTACTGAGATACCTAAAGGATTTACATCAAGAGTATATATATATACTATATCTCCTCACAAACCCTAGATCTATTTATTATGGTTGAATTACCCATAATACCCTTACATAATATCTCCAGTCCGCCACCGTTCCTCTTTGCTGCTGCAGACTAATAACTCTTGGTCCCTCTCATAATCGCATATGAGCCACAAGATCTAACAATGTCTGTACTGAAATTTCTGGGAAATACTTCTTCATAACCGTGTTGAATTTATAAGAATATTCTCCTGGTACTCCATACCAAATTCTAGGGACACCCAAATGGTGATAGTAGAGTGCATACAGTTGATCTTCAATTTTCTGTCCAAAATTATAAATGAACCAAGCAAGAGAAAATCAGCAATCGTGTAAAAAGTAAACAATCAAATCTGAAAGAAACCAAACTGAAGCAATGCAATCAAACTACACAACAAGACAAGTCTAGAAGCGTACCCAAGGAAGAGTTGAAAAACATCCCAACATGCAGGTGAGGTGATAAAACTCCCGGAACATCGGACTTTTCGAAAGCAAGTAAAGACCAAGGCAGTCTAGACGTAATATTCCAGTTCCAGCCCGATTCCAAATACTCAGCAGAAGTCGATGTCTCAGTGCTGGATGAAACTGGAAACCCACTTCCAAATTGTCTAGCATTCAGGCCAGAGCCACAAAGCACCTAAAACAGCGACAACAATAGCATCATAAAAAGCGGTCCGGAGAGGAAAAGAGTTATATAACACACAGCAATGTGCCGATCAAAACATCACCAACATACTTCTATTTCATCAGTTGGTTTCTCAACAATTCTCCAATATTCGCCTTCTATATCTTCTTCAGAAACTTCTCTCTGCTCTTGGGGCACACTTAAACCTCATAAGCCACTACTTTTAAGGCTTGATTTTGTAGAGAAGTAGTTGATCTTGAAATAGTCGGTGTAATTATTGAAAGATTGGAGACCGAACTCAGGACCGAGTTCTGATTCCATCTCCTTCGCACCATCGCATATAACCTCATCGAGGTTTCTGAAACAAACATCACCAAGCTCATGATCCAAATCTGTGGAGCGAGCCCCTTTTCCTCTTTGTCCCTTTAATGTTGTCAGATGGACATGATTTTTTCATGGAGCAATGACGCTGCAGCTCATGAACCCGCTGAACATGAGAGAAGAAGGTAGAGGTTTTCAATATATGACTATCCTTAACTGATGGTGGCTTCCATGAAGGTGGCGGCACAATCCGACATAGTCCATAAGGCTCCACTTGTTTTCTTATGCTTTCAATATATTCATATGTGTTCCCGAACTCCTGAAACACAAAATATTATACGAACTTTGCTCTAGAACGCTTTAGATGCATGAGAAACAATATCACAAACTCACAAGACAGACCTCTTTACCTGGATGGACTGAAGGAGCCTCTTAATGTTCTCCGTAATGATATCATCAAAGAAATACTTGGAAAAAAATGGAACACAGATACTTTTGCCGATTGCTCATTTGTCCAGATCTTAGTTAGCACAAATGGAACACATACACTTCATGACCATTTTTTTCTTTTTGTTAAGAAGAAAAAATAAGCAGTTCTAAATGAAGATTCGCACGGTAAAAAAAAATTAGAGAGAAAAAAAAAACTAACAAGAAACAATAACCATGTCAGCTTCTTTGGGGACTGATCTGCCGGCTTCATCGGTAATTTGATTGTATACTATCCATGGCCTCTTCTTGAGCTGCAGATTCTTAACCGTTTCACTGTCTTCTAATCGAGAAGGCGCACTGGTTGGTGGTAATGCTGGCTTAGAAGTACGCCGGGCCTTGGAGTTCACATGCTGCCCAACTCCTTTACTTTCTGACCTTTTCAAAGTGAAGGCGGTTAGTGATACAAACCCAGGAGGAGCTGATAGACTTTCTTCGTGTTCTCCCTTGGCAAACCCCACTTTCCCTTTTGCCTCCATTAGTATTCTATAGCCACAGCTGGTACAGAAAAAACTGTGAGTCGCATATAGACATCACCGGTTAAAGACAAACATCAGAAAGATTCAACAAAGATCAGGATGGAATCCTCAATTGTTCTTCATGTGGTTCCTCCCCTTGATAGGAGATGTCCTTAGGCAATGAGATCAGAAGGGAGCAAGAAGAAGGATAATTCAACAGGAAGCATGTTGCATCCTGCTTACATGAATAAAGAGGTAATGTACTACATATTCCAGTTTAGACAATGAATTTGGAGGGTATATGACAGGAAAAGGTTAATAAGGGTCAATATCTCTATCAGTGACAAGTTTCGTTTTATTGACTATAGGAAATCAAATGCATGCCTAAAACAGATGCCATTCAGATTCTACTTCTTGATGTTATGTTACTACTTATATAAATCAATGTTCCATTTCAAGACTAGGTTTGTCAAAGAAGGTTTGGTTTGAGGATAAGCAATCCTTATCCCAACTATGTGATCATAGCTTTGCAGTCATTAAGAGCATCAATAAACAGTCTCTTTATATTACAATTTTCATTTTTTATTTTTCTTTTTCTAGATTGTATACATCTTCCCCTCCTTATATCTTTACACTTGATGAGATTTCCTGTGCTATTGCCTTTAATACTTTTTCCTTTCAAGCTTAATCAAGGAAAAATATAACACATAGAAAATAATTACTAATAAGAAATAGCCATTGCATCCAGTGAATCCAGTGAAGCGGAATGACATCATCATATCAACGTATTTGTCAAAACGAATAACGAAACTCCTCAAAATATGGGTTGAATAATGTAAAAAGTGATTTGTTGTATTTTATGTGGGACGAAGGGAATATATAATAATCTTCTAATGCGTAAACATATTTTCTACATATATGTCTAATCTTATAATCGTAATCCATGATATCAATTTGTCAACCAAAAATGGATTAGAATTAAAATCTCAATTAGAAACGTTTTCATTACAATTTACACACAATCAGACATTCATTCATTATTATTTTAATGATCAATCTTCGGATGATCATAACATGATGTTGTCACTCGATAGGTTTATATATAGGTTGGAAGCATTGGATGCTGAATAAACAAACACTCATAAAACAATAAGAGGTGCAACGTAGAGAAATGGGAGAAAGATGGGAGTAGTGATATTGAGAAAGCGACTTCCTACTTTTGACTCTCAACACTCGTAAAAAAAAGATTAGCAAAGTGTTGAGAGAGAGTAGAGACCCGTATCCTTCGCTGGATCTCATCACACATACATTCATCAAACCACACCACTTTCCCCCATTTCTCTTCAACAGCTCTTTCCACGTCTATCTCATCTCATCGCTGTTGTTCACACTGAGGTGGCGATTTCATTCCCCAGATCTGTGCCCTAATCCACATTTTCTAGTGCATTATCTGAATGTCTTTTTTGATTGATTTCCATTCCATTGATTTGAATGTCGCACTGTGTGGTTTCAATGATTGTGTTTGAGATCGATTTGCTTGCCTTTTGTTTTTGTCATTTATGTTATTTGTGGAATCGAATCTCAGTTTCGGTGCCGACAGTGTCTTTGTTTCTCATTCATTATCGTTTCTATGACTTTGTTTGGGGATTGTTGCTGTGTTGGTGATCTGGATTCCGGTGCTGTACATCCCTCTGTTTTCATTATTAGCTGAATTAATGTTTTTTTATTTTTCCTATGGTATTTATTAAGCAGAGTTATTATGCTTGCAAATAGGGATTAGGGTGATCTGTTATCTAATGATGAAGATAGATCTGTTGATACTGCTAGTTTCTGACTTTCTTTTCGACATGGATGATTAATAACCCTTGTCCAAAATTTGACTTTTGTAAGTGCGATATATTCTTTTCCATTTGGAAGCCTCACATTTTTACATCCCTCTAATCTTGTCTAATAGGATGAGCCAAATCGCGATTTTTGTATGTTATAAGAAGGATTGATGATGGAATCGCTGTTTAAAAGTTTGTGAGTTGTGTTAGGCCGAGGGCATGTTCAGATTGGCTGAGGTTCTAGTATTTGTATTATAGTGGCAAGTCTATTGATAATAGGAAGATCAGCGGATTACACCACCTCTGTTTGCGGTTGTATGGCTCGATGAGACATACGAAGACCTAGCTTTTTGAGTAATTAGGTGTTTGAACATTAGGATAAATATTTCTGATTAACCTTGTTTATGGGAGGTCCCCCACCCTCACCAATTGTAGTTTATACTTTATATTGCTCTTGTTGTCCTGCATTCTTTTACTTCTGTTTTTCTTTCTTTTTGGTTTTTTGGTTTTTTGTTTTTTGTTTTGTCTTGGTGGGATGTTACTGCGTTTTACCTCAAGTATGCATCGATCTTTTCCCCATTCTATAGTGTACTACATATTAAGGACCAAACTTATGTGAAGGTTATATTGAAACATGTGAAGAGCGAGGCTGCCTTCCTGTAAACAGAAGATTAAAATTACTGATAAGAATCCAAGTAGAGTAACAAGATTCAATCTGTATAAGTTGTGAGGGTTGATCACGATCGAATATCAAAGCATTGATTCAAATTGATTGGGTTGGTCATCATATTACCGGGGCTTAAAATTACTCTTTTTGATTCTGGAGGACATTGTATCAGTTCATATTGCCGCATTTCATGTTGTATGACCAAGTATATTCGTTGTACCTGTAGGTTTTTTTTTTTTTTCAGTACAAGCTGGAATCTTGCTAGTCTTTACTTTTTTTCCTTGCTGATCTTGCTTACCAATATTCTGTATCTGTTTCCACTTTGCAGTTCATATTAGTTCTTTCAAAGTCAAGCATCAGTTCTGGGATTGAGTTGGCTGTGGACCATCTAGGTTTCCACATGCTGGTCTGAGTTGGAAAAGGGGTGTTTCTATTCAGTGCAAGATGAATAGGGGAAGGGCTGACGGTGGCCAGAAGAGGTTGATTCTTGTTGTGATCGCCGCAGTCATTTTTGGTTGTGTTTACATCTACTCCCAAAACAGTGGTACATCACCTGTAGAGCTTGGGAGTAGATCATTGAAAAGATTAAGTTCTTCATTTCGCGGGGATGAAGATGCTGATTCTTCCACCACATCAAGTGAAGATGGGGATGGCGATGTTGCGCTGAAGAGCATTCCTGTGAGTTGCATTTCTATTTAAGTTTCTTTATTACGTTTGCCTATTGGGTTGTACACCATGACCTATATGTGTAGATGATGAAAGTTTTCTCTTTCCATTTGTATAGGTCTGTGATGATAGACATTCGGAGCTCATTCCTTGCCTAGATAGGAACTTTATTTATCAGATGAGACTGAAGTTGGACTTGAATGTGATGGAGCACTACGAAAGACATTGCCCCCCTCTTGAAAGGCGATACAATTGTCTGATCCCCCCTCCTAAAGGGTACAAGGTGCTTTATTTTATCTATTTTATTTTTTTCTTCCCCGCAACCGAAAACATGAAAAAGAGGTGTACTCACCTGCGATGGTAAAGTACAAGGTTTCATGATGTGATATGTGCAGATTCCGATTAAGTGGCCGAGAAGCAGAGACGAAGTGTGGAAAGCAAATATACCTCATACCCATCTTGCAACAGAAAAGTCGGACCAGAACTGGATGGTTGTCAGAGGTGAAAAAATTGTATTCCCTGGTGGAGGAACCCATTTCCATTATGGAGCTGGCAAGTACATCAAAGCAATGGCAAATGTAAGTGATTAGAACTGGCATGCGCATCTTCTGGAATTTCACCTTCAGAACTGGCCTTTGTTCAAATACTTGTACTCCTTCCTATCCTGGGATCTCATCTTCACTTTGCATAGAATACTATTTCACCATCTTCACTTTGCATAGATTTGGCTGTTTCCCCTTGTCTTCTTAGTTAGGTTCCTTTGTCTCATCAAAATTATATGTTTCAATAGCCTCTGAGGTTTTTTTTTCTTTTATATTTAGCTATGACTAGCTTATAATCTATGAATTGGTTGCTATTGATGAAAATTTTGCAGATGCTTAGCTTTCCAGGTGATATTATAAACAATGGGGGCAAGGTCCGAACAGTTCTTGATGTTGGTTGTGGTGTTGCAAGTTTTGGTGCCTATCTTCTGTCCTATGATGTAATTACAATGTCGTTAGCCCCCAATGATGTGCATCAAAATCAGATTCAGTTTGCCCTGGAAAGAGGAATCCCTGCATATCTTGGTGTTCTGGGAACGAAAAGGCTGCCTTACCCCAGCCGCTCATTTGAACTAGCTCACTGCTCTCGCTGCAGGATTGACTGGCTTCAGAGGAATGGGATCCTTCTTCTTGAGCTAGACCGAGTGCTTAGACCAGGAGGTTACTTTGCATACTCATCTCCTGAGGCTTATGCACAGGACGAAGAGGATCTTCGAATATGGAGAGAAATGAGTGCCTTGGTGGAGAGAATGTGTTGGAAGATAGCTTCTAAGAAGAACCAGACCGTTATCTGGGTCAAACCTCTGACAAATGATTGTTACATGGAAAGAGAACCTGGCACCCAACCTCCCATGTGTAGATCGGATGATGATCCAGATGCTGTATGGGGAGTGCCTATGGAAGCTTGTATTTCTCCTTACTCTGACCGTAAGTCTACTTCCTACTTTGTTTCGTAGTTCATGATAATAAAATGGAGAAGGTTTCTGAACGAATATAACTTTGCAACCGTTCTATCCTCCTTAAGATCCTGTTGTATTGATTCGGATATGTGGCTAAGGAAAAAAATACTTTTTGATTTAGAAACTACTTTTAACAACTTTTATGCTAGATCTTGCTTGTCTGTAGCAAGGACTCTAGCGCAATATCTCATCCATTTGTAGTCGCTTCCTCGCATAGATTAAGCTTTGTATCAGATGCAAGACAAGTGATTGGTTCATGCTGCATGTATACCCGCCAACCATGCAAGAAATTCAGAAAAGATAACATATGATGCGATTTTATTTTTATTTTATTTTTTGGAACTTATCTCATCGTAGTTTTCTTGTTGCAATTGTTTTTTTTCTCAAATTGCTACTCGATGGCTTACATTGGTCCATCTCAGATGACCATAAAGCAACTGGAAGTGAATTGGCTCCTTGGCCTGCTCGAGCAACTGCTCCTCCGCCTCGTTTGGCTGACTTTGGCATCTCAAGTGACACGTTTCAAAAGGACATGGTATTATTTGGGTTGACAGATCCCAGTTAAATCTTTATAATCTTTCGCATGCTCATTTATAAGCAACATATTTGTGATGTTTATTATCATTTAGGAACTCTGGTGCCAAAGAGTTGATGGCTACTGGGATCTCTTGGATCCTAAGATAAAGCCTGATACTCTTAGAAACATAATGGATATGAAAGCAAACTTGGGTTCGTTCGCTGCTGCTCTCAAGGATAAACCTGTTTGGGTTATGAATGTGGTGCCAGAAGATGGACCCAAGACGCTAAAGATAGTCTACGACCGAGGTCTTATTGGCACTACACACAATTGGTAAGAAAGATGTCCCTCTTTTCAAAACTTACGCTACACCCTTTGCTGCTGTTTTCATCTACCAAGTCTATGTTGAGCTTTTCCCTGTGAATTTGGCTCCTTTTCAAGTGTATTGGTTTTCTCTGGTTTCACTTCTGTAGGACCCTTAACTAAATAAGGCACCTTACAGTGGAATATGGCCCCTTTGTTGTTCATACTTCAAACCATTCCCTGAACCAGATTTAGCTATGAATCGATGTCTTATGGAAGCTAAACGGGGGACATTGTTTAATAACCATAGAAAACATTGCGTGTAATTTCCCTAATCATGAAAATCAAGCTCTTAAATTATGTTGTGTCGATAACTTGCCATGATCTTGGTGGAAATAACTTAGACTGGTTTCTCTCTTAATATTGTGAGCAGCAGTTGCTATTTTCTGGATGCATACCAGGTGAATCTTTAAGTAACTGAACTCTCTACGTCCGAGTTCTAAGTACGCATGTATGCTAGTTGGTGTGATGGTGTGGCTTGGAATACCACGCTAGATTTTGACTCTATTACTGACGCTTTTCTCCTGACACTAAAGAGTGCATTTGTCTTGCTAATTTGGCAGGTGCGAAGCATTCTCAACCTACCCTCGAACTTATGATTTGCTTCACGCATGGACCGTCCTCTCTGATGTTGAAAAGAAAGGATGCAGTGTGGAGGATCTATTGATCGAGATGGACCGGATCCTTAGGCCCCAAGGTTTCATCATCATCCGAGATAAACAATCTTCAGTTGATGCAATCAAGAAATACTTGCATGCCTTAAATTGGGAAGCTATCAGCATGCCCACTCCTGGGTCAGACTCAGATGAGGAAGATGACGGCACGGTTCTTCTTATTCAGAAGAAGATTTGGCTCCCAAGCGATAGCCTCCTACGAAACTCGGAGTGAGAAGTTCTCCATTGAAACAGGTTCCTCATATTCAGCGCTTCAGGTATCACATCACGCAAACGCATCGAAGGTATTTTGGTTTTGTAGCATATGTTATATCGCAATATAACACTGAAATTGATTCTTATTGCAGAGCATGAGATACATTTTTTTCTTCAATTATTTTCTACTAGCACTTTGTAACATAGTAATTATTTTCACATTGCTCAAACAAGCCTCCGCAGCAAATAATTAAATGAAATGTTGTTTGTATGGTCGGGCGAGTTGCAAACTGGTTGCTGCTTGAATTAATACATGTTTATGGTTATATGACTATATCTGATGTGGGTGAGAAGAGGAGCGTGGGTGGTCCGATGTTGGTCTCCAAGTTTTCATGAAATTTCACCAGGTTGTAATAATCAGTAGATGCCTCCAGAGTTTGTCTGAATGGATGCTGTGATATTAGCTTTGGCTTGTGCTCTACAAATAGGTGGTAGTAGATCACTATATGAAACAAGACGGTTCTTACATATTTTACCAAAATCATTAATTTCCATACAGGGTTGTTCGTATCTATTAGTTTAATTTTGGTAGTTTGGATGAGTTCATATCTATCATATTTAATAATGGATTCTAAATTCATATTGAGTATCGTGTTAGTTACATTGGTAGTGGAGTACAATACGGGTATGATTAGAAGTATATTAATATGAAGTTTATTTAGACTATTATGAATATTTATCATGTTTTTCATCGTTAAAATAGGTACAGGACACCAATTAACTCATCTTCTTACAATAATCTTCAATACCGACATCAAAAATTGGAATATTTAGAGTAAATTACCAAAAAAAATAAAATCAACAAGCGAGATGGGTGTTTTGATAAACCTCATCAAAAAATACATAATATAAAAAACTCTACCTTCGCTCAATTTACATGAGACTATACGAATACATCAATTCAATTGCCCATACCCTTATTCTCCCTTATTTGCTCTTTTTTGTTCTGAAACACTGTCGCCCATACTCTCCAATTCACAACCCCAAGAAATCCAACTCACCCTTTTCTTTTCCCATTCTCCCATCCCTCTCATTCCCATTTCCCTCTCTTATAACCCAACCCACCCCCACCCCCCAATTCAAAACACACCATCTCACGTCACCACCAAAAAAATGACCGCCGCCAGCACCACCCCACTCCTCATCCTCCTCTTCACCACCACATTGTTCCACCACTCCCACGCCAGTCGTTCCTCTTTCGCCTGTGCAGACGCTGCAACAACCAGTAATCTCCCATTCTGCCAAAAGAACCTACCAGTGGGAGACAGAGTGAGGGACCTGATCGGGCGGCTGACGCTGCCCGAGAAGGTGGGTTTGCTCGGGAGCTCGGCCGCCCCCGTGCCGAGGCTCGGGATAGGAAGGTACGAGTGGTGGTCGGAGGCGTTACATGGTGTGTCCAATGTGGGTCCCGGGACCAAGTTTGGCGGGAAGTTCCCGGCTGCTACTAGTTTCCCGCAAGTTATTACCACGGCTGCTTCGTTTAATGCTTCGCTCTGGGAGGAGATCGGACGGGTGAGATTATTCTTTTTAACTTTGTTAATTGTGATCGCACGTAGTCGCGATGTTATAACATCATTGGCGTTGGTACAAGATATATCATTCGTGACCTGTCTGATTCGAATGTTAAGCTGTGCTGCTGATGGATGAAATGATATTTATGGGTTTTGGTACGTTGATTAGGGTAATGTGAGGAATTTATATTTGGACTAGAAGTTTGGTGGGCTTACTATCTGCTCCAGTAAGATTAAGCATTCATTGCTCTTCAATTCCAAGACATCCAACCCAATTGAATGAAGGAATGAGATAGAAATCATGATTGAGTTGCTAGTTTCAAAATGCTAGTTTCAAAATGCTAGCAATTGTTTAGTATTTTTTCCATCCCAATAATGTTGGAACATTTTGGAAGTTAAAGTTTAACACGTGTATAATGAATCAAATTTATTTTTTAAAACTTATCGTGAAACATTAATATTTGTATAAATTACGTATTTCAAATTAATACATATTGTTGAACGATTAGACGTGATTTGATATAAAATAAAACTTATATTCATACATATAAAATAATAAAAAATACTTAAATGTTACAAGAATTATAGGACGAAAATAGTATAATATATAAGGAGGATTTGAAAAAGGGTCTTGTGGCATAGTTTTTGGATATTGGTTGTTACAAATTATATATTGAAAATTTTATATCATAAGTTAAACAATTTATACAATAACTGATTCAATATATGCAAGTCACATTTTAATTTTAAAATACATTAAAAATTAATAGATAAATATTTATTATTTTATAATATAGATTTTGTATTTTATAGCATAAAATATGTTATATTGGGCCGCACATGACTTGAAAAAACCATTATACATTGAGAAAATGGTGGGCCCATCTACAATGAGAAATGTCCAATAAAAAGTTACGTTCGGTTACACTAAAAAGGGCGGGCATCTAATAAAGGTACCGTATAAACATCATTTGTATGGCATCGAATGTCTCTAGCTTGTCCCATAATCAACAACTATAGCTCCCACATGTCATTGCGGATAAATATATGTTGAAATTCATTGTGGATATAAACAACAACTACTCCACCGTACCATTTGAACACAACGTTCTACGCGTTACAAGATCCTATGAATTTGTATGATTTTACTAAAATAACCTTAGGATTTGTAGTGATAAAGCTCTTTATTGCCGTAAATCAATCATGAGTTAGTATTCTTAAAGAAAGTATGTAGTTTAGGTTCAATGATTTTTCGACAAAATTTTCTAATTTGGCAACACGAAACATTTTCAAAAGGAACTTCGTACACTAATTCTTTTGGGCACTAACTCGAAAATAGTTTGTTGGATTCGATCATTCAACTGTTCGTTATTCACATCATTAAATTAATTTGAAGAGAGCAAAATTAAAAAATGAAGGGCACTGTTCCAATGGATGATGATGCAGGTAGGGTCCGATGAAGGGCGGGCAATGTACAACGGAGGCGCGGCAGGCCTAACATATTGGAGTCCGAACGTAAACATCTTTAGAGATCCACGATGGGGCCGTGGCCAGGAGACTCCGGGCGAGGACCCTTATCTCGCCGGCCAGTATGCCGCCAGCTACGTCCGAGGCTTACAGGGGAACGACAAAGGCGGGCGGTTGAAGGTGGCCGCTTGTTGCAAGCATTATACAGCCTATGATCTTGATAATTGGAGCGGGTTTGATCGCTTCCACTTCAATGCCAAGGTATGATCATAAACTCTCATACTCTTTCGTTGATGCAAATGTCACAAGAACCAACAATTGCAGTTGGACAGCGTAGGAACAAACATTAGAGAATTACGTGACAACTGTTTTTTTGTTATAAGTTTGGTTGTTAGCAGTACTTTAGTGTGACGAATAGGAATGAACAGAAAGCGAGATTCCGTGTAGCAAGCTGTAAAGTGTAACCAACGACGAAATTGATCGACATACCACATTTCACTAGTAGATTAATGTAGTAGTCGTAAGCTGTAAAGTGTAACCAATAACCAATGTCTCCATTTGTATATGCCAAAACAGCATATGCTAGCTAGTAGATTAATACGGTAGTCGTAATCCTAGTGTAACACACTTCCTTGGTCCCAACTCTTCGTTGCAAAATAATAAATAAATAAATAAATATGAATCCCATCATCGTATATGGCATCCTAGATGACGACGGTCCCATGGATAATTTGAACAAAATGTACGTAGGTGATGTGATTCTTAAGCTTTATCGCAGTTTCGTGTATTTTACCTAGAGACTTGAGTAAAATGAAGTTCATCCTCATGCCGAAAATCCTCGATGTTATGATTCTACCGATTTAGGTGTTAAGAAATTTTGTAACACCTCTAGAACCTTCATAAGTCTAATCTTTAATAGTCGATTCATAAGTCTGATCTTTGATCATCTACAGTGTGAGAAAAATACTCTATACGTTTATTTGTATGCGATGAACGTCATCATCCAACTAAGACTTGGCTTGCACATTTTGTAAGCAACAAAGCAGCAGGAGCTAACATGGCCACTTGACTGGGCACAGAACTGCATACTCATTCTGTGTCGGTGGACAACAAACAATTCTCCCTCGCCGTCCTAAAAAAAATTAGTACTTCCATCTCATATTTATTGTTTTATCTGTTTCAGAAGATATACCATATCTACGTATATGAATATAAGTTTTATTTTTATATCAAATCATGTCTGATCGTTCCGAAATATGTATTAGGTTGAAATACGTAATCTACACCATCATTGATATTTCACGATAAATTTATAAAAAAATACTTTTGAACGTCGTTGCATGAGTGTCAAACTTTATATTGATACGAATGCCAATTCAATCCATTGCATCCTTTATGGGACGTCGTTTCAGAGATTGATTTGGTATTTTTTATTATGTTAGAACATAACCAGGGAAAGATTGTAATTTTTTTGAAACTGACCAAATAAAAAAAAGATGAAATTAATACGGGATGGAGGGAGTACAGTACTTACTAAATTAGAATATCTCAAATAAATCACTGAGTACTATCTCTATTCCGAATTATATACAATACCGACATGAGATTTTATGTGAAGGTTAAATTTGACTAATATATTATATTTTTTTATGATGGTGGGGAGTTGATGTGAAAGTATATGAGAGAATGTGAAAGAAGTTAATGATATGTGGTGGGATAGTATGTTTAATTTAATATTTTGAAACGATAAAAAAAACGTTGTATTTAATATAAAACTGAAGGAGTATAACATTACCATGTTTGGAAACTTCTTTTCACAATAATATCATAACATTCAAACTTTCTATTTTATATCACATCAAGTCATCCTCTTAATTTTCCTTCTTTTTTTTATTCTCACTGGCATTAGTTAAAGGATAAAATGGTCTTTACGAATAAAAATTAACACACATATAAAATGGTAATTTTTTCCAACTTTCTAGATTGTTTATGCTAGGATTATAATATATGCATATAATGCATACTAAATCTTTCCACTAAATTTCAAGCTGAATCAAAGTAGTATTAATCAAACTAAGTTCGATCGATCCTTCCCTGATATGTTGTTTCAGGAATTAAAGATTTATGTGGTTTCACTGTGAGCGCAGGTCAGCAAACAAGACATTGAAGATACATTCAATGTCCCATTTAGAGCATGCGTCGTCGAAGGCAAAGTGGCTAGCGTGATGTGCTCATATAACCAAGTCAATGGCATCCCTACCTGTGCCGATCCAAAGCTTCTTCGTGGCACCGTCCGTGGATCATGGCATCTTAACGGGTAAATATTAAACATGTTGTCATCTTATCTACTGCTTATTTGAAGTCGACTGGATAGTTGATAGGTAAATATACTTGTAACAGGTACATCGTCTCAGATTGTGACTCGGTTGGAGTACTCTATGATACACAACATTTTACATCCACTCCAGAAGCAGCTGCTGCAGATGCCATTAGAGCAGGTTTCATTTTTCTACTTTTCAATGTCACTTTATTTACTCATTTGCAAAGCCTGATGACTTTAAGTTGCAAATAGATTTTTGCATTTAACAAGCGTGTAGCAAATATAATACAGTTTTGAGTAATCTAGGCAAATCCAAGCTAGACTCCAGCTATTGAGTCCTTGCTTTTCGATACAGATTTGTTTGAAACATAAACTTTAAGACTTATTAGGTTAGCTTGAACAGCAACATCATGTTACGGATCATGCAGGTTTGAACTTGGACTGTGGGCCATTCCTAGGGATCCACACAGGGGAAGCAGTGAGGAGGGGCCTACTAAAAGAGGCTGAAGTCAACAATGCGTTGACCAACACACTCACAGTCCAGATGAGGCTGGGGATGTTCGACGGTGAGCCATCGGCCCAACACTATGGACACCTCGGCCCATCTGATGTTTGCAAGCCGGCCCACCAAGAGCTGGCCCTTGAGGCCGCAAGGCAAGGCATTGTTCTTCTCAAGAATCGCGGCCCAACACTGCCCTTGTCTCGAACCAGGCACAGAACTGTTGCTGTTATTGGGCCCCATTCAGATGCAACTGTCACCATGATCGGCAATTATGCAGGCAAATATTTTGATTCGTTTTGATTTTTATAATTTTGAATAATATCATTTAATAACTTCTAATTTTTATCGATTGTTATTTTTGAAAATGAAAGTTTTTAAATCAAACTTTCTTTCTTTCATTTTTATTAAAAAAAACTTTTTTTTTCTTTTTTCTTTTTTTTTTTTTAAAAAGGTAAATCAAACTAGTTTATAGCCCATTAAGCTAATTATTTATTTTACAATCAGGGATTGCATGTGGATACACCAGCCCATTACAAGGCCTTGGAAGCCATGCCACGACCATTCACCAACCGGGCTGCAGAGACGTGGCATGCAACACAGACGAGCTATTTGGGCCGGCCCTCGACGCGGCCCGCCAAGCAGACGCTAGTGTTGTAGTGATGGGCCTGGACCAGTCCATAGAAGCAGAGTTCAGAGACAGGGCCGGGCTTTTGTTACCGGGCCGCCAACAAGAGCTCGTGTCCAAGGTGGCCGTGGCCTCAAAAGGGCCTGCTATCTTGGTCCTGATGAGTGGTGGGCCCATTGATGTTTCATTTGCTAAGAGGGATCGGAGAATTGCTGCCATTTTGTGGGCGGGATATCCTGGCCAAGCTGGTGGAATGGCCATTGCTGATATCCTATTTGGGGCTACTAATCCAGGTAACATATTACGCGACATTGTTAATCATTCTTCGGATGCATAGTGAATAAACCTTTGAGTATACTGATAACCCACATTACTCTAGTAAAGAAACCAAAACCACATGATGAACCACATGATTTCGAAAGTTATTGCATCCAACAGGAAGTATTACCTTGGCCATTTCGAAGTGTAGTTCGATTACATATGATGTTACTTATTTTGTGTAGGTGGGAAGCTCCCTATGACATGGTACCCACAAGAGTATCTTAACAATCTTCCCATGACAAACATGGCTATGCGCCCGTCTAGTGGATATCCTGGGAGGACTTACAGATTCTATCAAGGGCCCGTGGTGTATCCGTTCGGCCACGGGCTCAGTTACACAAACTTTGTCCATACCATCGCCAGCGCCCCAAAACTAGTCACGATCCCAATAACTGGCCGTAGGGGCAATATAACCACCTTGGGTAAGGCGATCAAGGTCACTCATGCAAAATGTAGTCGTCTCTCGGTTGGTCTCCAAGTCGACATAAAAAATGTCGGTCCTAGTGATGGTTCTCAAACCCTATTGGTCTACTCGACACCTCCAGCAGCACAGTGGGCGCCTCGGAAGCAGCTCGTTGCTTTTGAGAAAGTTCATGTGCCCGCTGGTGCGAACCAAAGGGTTAGCATCAACATACATGTTTGCAAGTACCTAAGTGTTGTGGACCGAAACGGAGTCAGAAGGATTCCAATGGGTGAACATGGCCTTCACATTGGTGGTGTCAAGCATTCTATTTCACTCCAAGCAGCACAGCTCGGAGTGATCAAATCTTGAAGTTCCATTTCATGCCAAAAGGAAAGCATGAGCTCGACTTTTGGTATCGTGGATCACGATTGCGTCATTGTTTCGCGATTTGTAATGTGATTCATGGCCTTCTGAAGAAAGAAGGAACCATGGTGACTAAAGACTTCCAAAACTATTCAGCTAAATTCAGATTAGCTTGTAACAGGTACTTAATTAAGAATGTAATGTCAAAACTCTTGGCATTGAAATGAAGATCTAATTCTAAAGAATCTATAATCTATTACTCTTATGTGATTTTGAGTCATAGCTTGGCCTAGCAAGATTGACCATTTATCTCTTATGTGCTTTTTAGCATGTATCCATCGAGAGCATGATTAACTCGATCAAGTTATCAACTCTTAAAAGCCGTCCGATGTGCTGTAATCAACAAAAACTGTTCAATGTCTTTCGATATTCCGATACCTAAAAGGATTAAACAAGCAATGTGCATAAAGCGAGCACGCTTTGGACGAGACTCCCTTGCACAGCATGTGCAAAAGGGAAGTGGGGAAAGAACATCATAAACTGCAACTGAAGCATGGCCAAAAACAACAAGAAGAACAGTATATTTTACAGGAAACACAGTACGTTTTTATGGACCAGCTTTGAAGCACAAAAGTACCCATCATGATCATCATCTTCTCTTCCTTTCAAGCCCTTTTGTTACAGCTTTGTTTCTTTTTTAGGTTCCCAACTTTGATGGAGAGTAAAGCTAATGATAGAAGAACAAGGAAGGAATAGTCCATGTGTGAAAAGTGTCGTTCTGAGAGCATAAGCACAATTTTTTTAAAAGGGATCACTTTGTGGCAGAAAGTGTTAAGGACCTGTGTGAGTAGGTTTACTCACATCGACGGTGAAGAAAAAAAGAATAAAATATACATATAAACAACTCATAACTCATCCGTTTAAATTTTTGGGTTAATAATTGAACCCAGTTCATACATGCCCGATAATTGCTTATGTTATAAATTTATAATCTAGCCGAATGGGGTAATCATACTATACCAACAAACATATATGCATTAATATCTTAACGAATAATTAATGGCCAGTAATCTTTTTAAATCTATTTTCTGCAAGGAGTTTAGTTAGACAATGTATGCTATTACAGATCAATAGTTCAATTATGCTTATTCCTCTCCAGCACATGAAACAAAAGAGACAAGTTCCCTTTATGAAACCTGCACTTGCCCATAGCCCCATATTAGGAATCACGATGAGTGCATTATTTTGTGAAGTACGTTTATGCCAAAGAGGCAAGAAGATGTACATCTTGCACATGTACATTGGAAAAATGAATGGATTCTCCCATCTTGTTCCATATAAAGTTGAATAGTGCATTTTTTCGACATGGAGAAAGCGGTAGCCATGCACGGATACACTTATTATTACAACAATCCTTTAGCTGCAGTTCATATCCGAACAGAGTAACTATCATACTACAACAGTCATTTAGCTGTCATTCATATCCGAACAGAGTAATATGAGAAAGCTTACAACAACAGAACATCTTTTCATTCATTGGCTTGACGTGGCTTATTAAAACTGTTATCATCAATTCAGTCGTCTCATGCTGTGTCTAGACCGCGAGAGAGATCCAAGAGAGCTGAATAAATGCACAAGGGCGGGGCAATTGCAATGACCACACGCATTATGTGTGAAACAGGGAAGAAAAAAAAAACATGTACATGAGCAATGTGGTACATACAAATATGCAAAGAGTAGGTCACAAGAATAAAAACCATATGGACCCAAAAAATTCTTAGTTGCTTCATCATATATTGGCATGATTGGCTGCCTCATCCAATTCATGACCTCAAACAAGAAGATGATAAAAACAAGCCCCAACTTCAATTCCTCTACAACCTGTACTCCATGAGCTGTTGGTGTAGTGTTTTTGGCTACACAACAAGGTAGCATCATCTCTTGGAGCTATTTATCTTGTGTTACTAAAAGGAAAAATGGCGCCAATCCGTTCTGACACATTGAATGATATATGCGGAGCATGATTGTAAAACGGTTCGATGGAAACCTTATTTGATCGATCCTTCAGCTATTATGTGGCATGCTAATGATACTTATTTGTAGCTGTTTCTTTATATATCATAAGGTGTTGAATCCTTCATCATATATTTAAGAGAATGATAACTTATGAAGAATATAACCAACCCTTTTTACATATTGTAGCTCTGTAATATTTGTTGGATTTTAGTGTGTTTTGAACAATTTTGATCACATTTTAATGTAGATTCCTAACTTCGATTTGGAATGACTTTAAACATAATATAATCTACGTTTATTGAAGATGAAAACGTAGTATATTAACACTCTCAAAACTCATAAAGGGTGAATGGGAATTTGATGCTCAAAGTGTGGTGTTTGGTGCATTTAATGTAATGCAGTATAGTTAAGTGTTGCTAACCCACATTGAAGTTTATGTAGATGGAAGAGTGCCTTATAAGTTAAAACCTATGATAAGGGATGACCCTTTATGGGTATCCAATTTTGTGTACGGGGGAGGACCTAGGCTTTGTCTTGGTTAACAATGTGTATGTCGGACTAGGCCATTGGGCCAAGCCCCAACTCCGCTAGGTGAGCCCAGTGACAAATTCTTGTTTACGCGACAACACTTTGATCCATTTTCTTCCTCTTCCTTTTGTGCAACACGAGCATATCGACGTGTTGTAATCCTTTTCTTCTCTTCTCTTCTTTTTACATTGCACGAGCGCATCGATGTGCATTGCAATTCTCCTTCCTTTGTGTTCAAGTTCCAGAAGAGAAATTCAAGGTATATAAGTTCAACGTGCATGTCGGACTAGCCCATTGGGCCAAGCCCAATTCTGCTAGGTGAGCCCGGTGACAAATTCCTATTTATGCTACTATTGTCTCCCGTCAAAATAATACACCGGGGTTCATTCTGATCCATTTATTCCTCTCCCTTTTGTGCAACACGAGCGTATCGACTTGTTGTAATCCTTCTTTTCTCTTCTCTTCTTTTTGCATTGCACGAGCACATCGACGTGCATTGCAATTGTCTTTCCCTTGTGTTCAAATTCCAAAAGAGAAAGTTCAAGGCATATAAGATACGACAAAGTTTCGTTAAGATAGTGTAACTTTAACGTTACATGTCGTAGTATCTTGAAGTTTTTTTGCCGTAATCCGTATGCACAGAACGAGACAAATTAGTCTTAAGGAAAGAGTACTCTTTGCCTCGATATAAACCTTAAGTGATCTGGTTCTCTTTTTACTTAATCTCCATTTCATCTAAACGTTAAACTAATAACAATATTTATGACAACCAACTGACTACTCTTACAATGATCGTATTTGACAAGATATAATTGAGCTCACTAAACCTTAACAAGAACTTCCATAACAAGAAATCCTTTAAACTTAGCGAACACATCAACTTCCCCTGGTCCATGGCTCATGATATATGTTGTGACACTACTCAACATTAACAGCTTAATGAATATATGCATAAATGAGCCAACACCATATGCCATGACATAGCTGATGCTGGTTATATTATGTGTTCACAAGAAGGACAGGCCATTCATTTAATGGTTTGCCCCATATATGCAAATACTGTTGTTTGAACCTTTGTTAGGTAAAAGCAACAGGGGATCGATCATCAATCTGATACGAAATTAATGTTGCATAGCATGCTCTGCGTGTATTGCTTTTTCTCTTCTGATGAAAAAATTTATAGGGTACTGTACCTCGTCCGAGAGTACAAACCATAATTGCCCGAGTTCTATTATACACTTATATCTCGCGAGTTTTGAATCACAGAACGGCTTCTGGTTCCAAATCACGAACAACGAAATCCTTTCGAGTTAACTTCGTTGACGTTGAACTCCAAACTTAATTACCCTAAGATGTTTGAAACATTTATGACGTCGTTATCATTCAGATGCACTCTTGTACAGTTGCACAAATCATGACTAGAGATGAACTAGTCCGCATGATAATGTTTCAAATGAAGTGTAATTAAGAGACATACGACTCAACCCAGAAGACGTCGCATGGCGATGAGCATCTTTGTCAAACAGAACATGTCATATAAAACAGATGGACTTTACTTGAATTGGCTATATGAACTGGTCAAGCTTAAGCTGAGGATGTCATTGGCAGGATGATCTTAAAGCTCATGTCCAGCATGCTTTCACACAAGTTGCCTTTTGCCAATAATTATGTCAGTATCATACAAGGAATATCTGTATCTCTTTTGTTAGTTTGAGGCAATTTCGACCCACTGGTTTCAAATAAGAACAAGTTTTCCAAATTCATCTTAGGATTACAATCAATGATTGGTTACACCACAAGCTTATCCTTATCCATTGTTTTAAGATATATTAATACTCTCTCTTCCAAAAATTTTGCAAGGAAAGATTTTTGGCATTAGGACCTAGGACAATTGTAAGATTTTATTCAATTACCTATATATCCTTGAAAAGTAAGGAAGTGAAGAGAGAAAAATTAGAAAGAAAGATTAAAAAGAAATTTAATAATATTATAAAATGATGTAATATAAAATTAAAATTAAAATAAAATTATAACTTTAGTTAACAAATTGTTATATTTGTTAATCTCTCTTTCGTTCTTACCCCCACATGGAAAAGTGTAATATACCCCCAACCCTATCACCCCACCGAAGCCACTCATCAAATTAGCCCACCTATCACACCTCACACATACAAGAGATAGTTGAGGAATAATAAAATAAAGAAGAGGGATTATACTATCGAGGGGTGATTAGCACTCCTTTGACAACCTACTTATTATTGTAATTAGGTTAACAGAATTACAATAATAATAATTTAGATAATCTTTTTAATAGATAAGATACGAGGAGAAAACAATTTACGTAATTTTATCTTTATTATTTTGTAATAGAATTATTATTTTCGATGTCTTCATAAATAAACATCCAACACAAAACAACAATACTGATATTAGAACTAATCAATAATCACAACATGAAAAATAAAACAAGAACAAATAACTAGAATGAGAGTTGAAATCAAAAGTAAGAACTAATAAAATATTATAGATAAAGCTGAATAAATAAATACTCCATATGAATAAACTAATTAAAATAATAAATAAATAAAAATCTAATATCGTAATAACCTAAAAATAATCCATCATGCCTTCAAGCTATTATAATTCACTTTAGTTACCTCACAGTTGTTATCATATTGCGTCAACTAGATCTATTTAGGATTTTGTCCTTGTTTACTTCAAGCAAGATCAGATTTTATTTAATAAGTTACCTAATATTACTTCAGTCTCTCTGCCTCATTTACTTTATGTCATCTCGAAGGATTCACATCTTCTTATCAAAAAACTTAAATCTCTATACATCATATGATCAAATCATTTTAATCTCATATTTTGCATATAAATGTCAAAAGTTGAAACTTCAAATCGATCACATACCAATTAGGTAAAACAATGTACGGAGTGAAATTTTGGGATGAAGGTAATAGTGTATCTTTGTGAACTATATGGCTCAAGTGCTTTTAAAAGCTCGAAGTATGCACAATACATGAATTTCACTCACCTATAAAAATAAGCATTCATGACTGGTTTTGAATTAAAACCTATAATTTCATCTGTTGTACTCCATATACAAAAAATTACACCCACTCACATTCGAGAACTACCATTGGTTCCCATATGATACGAAAATTTGTGACTCCTACGATGAAAACAGGTAACTGTTGGCATCATGTGATAACGAAAAAGTCAGAAGAAACACAAATGGTCCTAAATCAAACACACAGCAACTCTGCTTTGCTGTCCTGCTCAGCTGGCTCTGATGTGGACTTCAAAGATTTAAAAATATGGCTCCAGCAAAAAGTGATCCAATAATAATCTGACACGTCTCCATTTTCCTCAGCACAATCCTCATGGGGCAAAGCATGGTCTGGAGTGGGCCAAACTGGGCCTAATCATTGTGGGCCTTGTAGACTTTAAAAGGCAAACCATTGTCCTGGCTGTAAAACCATATCGATGTTTATATTCATTCAATGAATATGGATGAAATATAAAAGGTGAAAGCCGAAGCATGATTCTTGTGCCTCACGAAGAAAATGGACAGACACACTTTCCCTTGTGTTGTTATAAATACTCTCCGTAGGATTGATGAAGAATTACGTAAACTTTGTGTTATTGCCGATGTAGTTTTGATCTAATCGAGTTCTATGAAACGTTACATTGGGGGGTTTCATTTCTTTGTCTGGGTTAAATCATTGTGGGATATGTACGTTAGAATATATCGGTGGAGTATGTGCTATAAAGGAAGTCCAATTGAAAAATTTCCAACATTAGCACCAACCATATAAGAAGTTACATTTCAATATAAGTAAGATGGTCCAAAGGTTCATTGATATCGTTAGACGAAGTTCAAAACTTGATAGAGTTGTTTAATGAGAATGCATTTTCACTCTGAACATAATTTCGTAGATTATTTTCCTGTTTTGGATGGACTTTTTAGAAATATCAAAGTGATTGCATATGTTGTTCTATGATTTTGATATGCAATGAAAATTTAATCTTACGATTCTTCTATAATTGTCAATGTATGTATCTCTCATGAATTAAAATAAAAATATAATTTATATAATATCTATTAGAATAAATAAGATGTGTCTTCTGAAAAAGATCAACATTAATCTTAATTGATTAATATCATTACTCAAGGTCTTTGATTCACTTGCATTAAGTGGTTGACCAACTATTAACAACAAGTAATTAAACAAGATAAATTCAAATGTGATATCCCTTTAACAGATCTTAAATGAAGAATTTCCTCTTCCCTTTACCTTTACCTTTACCTTTAAGCGAAGGAATAAAAAGAGGGAAAGCATAGATTACTATCATCACTACAAGGAAGAGTATGATAGAGTTGATTTCATATTAATTCTCCTCACAAAAATGGCTCAGACTCAAACTTCACTCACATATCCACCAATACCATAACTCACCCCACTTATCTCTCACTATAAAACATAGTCCAAGCTCACACCCTGGAGAGAGAAACAAACAAACACTTGCTCTCATTTCACCACTGTCCCAAAAGTCTAGAGAGGGACAAATTCTCTAGACTTGCCATTGCCAGCCATGAAATTTGATCTATCATCATCAAAGCTCTGTTATTATTCTCCCCTAAACAAATAAAACACACAATAATTCAAGACTCAACATTCAAATTACACCTAAAATTTCCCCCTTTCTCTCTCTAGCATCTTGCAAATTTCTTGAGATTCAAAGTCCAAAATCCGAGAGGTGAATCACACATTGATGGTGGAGCATCACTCACCGGCGGCAGCAATGTCGGTTATTTCTCCGGCCACCGTCGCCTGCGGCGGCGAGAGGAAGCACTGGTGGCACAGCAACAGAAAGGTCCGATCTTGACCCATCTCAAATCCTCCACCAAAATCTAATATTCTCTTCATGGGCAGTGATAAATTCCATCCAATTTAAGAGGGTTCTTCCCCGAATCCACAGTCTCTATCCGTTTCTCATCGATTGAATGTTTATATGTCATTGCTCTGTTTTCCAGGTTGTGGAGAAATACGTCAGAGAAGCTCGGGTTCTGCTGGCGACCCGCGATCCGACACAGACAAACCCGGCACTTAGTCTCATCGACGCGGCACTGGCTCTGTCTCCGAGATTTGAGCTGGCGCTCGAGCTCAAGGCGAGGTGCTTGTTGTCGATGAGGAGGTTCAAGGAGGTTGCGGACATGTTGCAGGAGTGTATTCCGAGTTATGAGGTGGCTGCTGCGGAGGAAGACTCGTCGGGATCCTCCACCGAGGGCTCGGGGCATTCGAGGGAGAGGTTGAGGTTGTTGGGGGAGATGGAAGAGGGGGAGAAGGGCTTTCGGTGCTTTTCGGTGGTGGAGTTGAAGAGGAAGTTCTTTGCTGGGATGAGCAAGGATTGCGATACAGAAGGACAATGGAGGTAATGTAGAATTAAAAATGGAAGTTCAAGTTTGTTATGATGATATGAATATGGAAACTTTCATTGTTATAGTAGAATTTAATCCTATAAAGGAAATTCAAGATTTTAATTTGTACTTAAATTTGAGAAATGAAGATGTCATCAGTAATTGGTGTTATCATTTTATTTTTTTTGTTGTTTGAAAATGGATCATTTGTCAAAGTTTGATGAATTTGATTCACTTTTATCTAGTCTTATGTTCACATTTGAATTTTTCAGAATTCAATATTTTCCTCAGAATTCAATGAAAATCTTTTCCTCAGAAGTTTCTATTTTAATAAAGACAATATTTTTAACCGTTCTCCGTATTCATTGACGTGGGTTGCTTCAGTTCTGATTTAAATCAAATTCCCATTTGTCAAAGTTTGATGAATTTGATTCACTGTTATCTAGTCTTATGTTCACATTTGAATATTTCAATGATGAATGAAAATCTTTTCCTCAGAATTTTCTATTTTAATAAAGACAATATTTTTAACTGTTCTCTATTCATTGACGTGGGTTGCTGCTTCAGTTGTGATCCAAATCAAATTCCTTCGATGCCATTTTGGATAAAACTCATTCATCTATTCAAAATCACAGTGACTCAGATTCCAGTGTTGTGTTGGTTACAGGTACATGGTGTTGGGGCAAGCGTGTTGCCACTTAGGATTAATGGAGGACGCAATGCTGCTCCTCCAGACCGGGAAACGCCTCGCCGCCGCCGACTTCCGCCGCCAGAGCACCCGCTCCTCCGACGACATCTTCGCCGCCGCCTCCGCCTCCGAACTCGACTCCATCACCCAAGTCCTCTCCCAGATCAAGCTCCTATTACGCCGCCGTGGGGCCGCCTTGGCCGCTCTCGACGTGGGCCTCCAGGCCGAGTCCATCCGCCACTTCTCCAAGATCCTCGACGGCCGCCGCCCCGCCCCTCAGGCATTCCTGGCAGAATGCTACCTTCATCGGGCCAATGCCTACCGGGCCGTGGGTCGGGTTGCTGATAGTGTAGCCGATTGTAACCGGGCGTTGGCATTTGACCCGTCTTTCGTTGGGGCGCTTGAGACCCGGGCCTCGTTGTTTGAGATGATAGGGTGCATTGCGGATTCGTTACATGATCTTGAGCACCTTAAGCTGCTATATAATTCGGTTTTGCGGGACAGGAAACTCCCGGGCCAGGGCTGGAGACGGCAACCCGTTGGGTACCGAGAGGTGCCCGGGAAGTTAAGGGACTTGACGGGTAAGATTCAGGAGCTGAAGCAGCGTATTGCAAGTGGGGATAAGGGGAATGTGGATTATTACAAGCTGTTTGGATTGAGGAGGGGATGTTCGAGGTCAGAATTGGAACGGGCGCATTTGTTGTTGGTGATTAGGCACAAGCCCGATAAGGCTCTCGGGTTCATAGCACGGTGTGAATTGGCTGATGAAGGTGATCATGACTTGGTCCGCGATAGGGCCCGGTTGTCGACGTTGTTGCTCTACAGGTTGATCCAAAAGGGACACAATGTCTTGTTGGGGATTGTTACGGAGGAGGAAGCGACCGAGGAAGAGAGGAAGAAGGTAGCTCGAGCAATGCAAGAGACTCCGGCTATTGTGACCTGTCAAAAACAGCAATTTACCAAGGAGCCTGAGTCAAGGCCCGAACCTGTACATGTTCCCCGGATATCTGTCCAGGCGGGTTCAGGCCATGTTCGAGCTCACGAAACCAATGCTGGATCCAGGTTTGCTAGCCATCATGGCTCAGCATTTCAAGGAGTATTCTGTCGGGACCTCGCTGTGGTCGGGAGCCTATTGTCGCAAGCTGGATTCAATCGTCCATTATCCGCGAAGTATGAGGCATTGACCTGCTAGAAACTGGTAAGCAAATGCATCGATACAGGTTGTATTGGAGAAATATTTCCTGATAACAATTGTTAGAAACCGGAAGTAGGCATTTCGATTATGAGATCATCTCCATTCAATCCCTTGCAGCATCCGGGTGGCTGCTCCGAATTCACTGCCGTTCAAATTCGATCCGATGGAGATGACGAGGAAATCAAAAGTTTTGCAAAGAAGAGAAATTTCAGTTTCACCCTTATTAATATGTATAGACTTTTAGAACTTTGATTATTTCATCTTAGAGTTGATATTTCTTGAATCTGAACTTTGTAAAGAATTTAATCAAATCCTTCATTTCATTCCATAGTCTAATGGTAATCAAACTCGAACAAAACTTAGATTGGCCCAATAAAATATAGAGTTACCTGTACGGGCTATTGATCGAAGTGAAGGTACGTAATCTTGGCTGCCTATGTACTACCAAAGAGCAAAGAACTGTTTTCCCGCTCATAAGAAACACATGATACCTTATGTACCTATACTGGTATATCCTTGCCTACCAAAAAAATTATAATACTTACTAAATTAAAATATTTTAATTAAATTATAATATTATCTTATTTAAAATAAAATTTCTACAAAAATATTAAAACATATTTATTATTTGTTTTATATCACGTCAATTCATCCCACTATTTTTTTTCATTTTTCTCACTCACACAACTCAAAGAACAAATTAGACTTTACAATAAAAAAATAACATATACATAAATTATCATATCAAGTGAATTTATTATAATTCTTTTGATACGAAGATATTATTAGATTTAGATGCATATATAGGATAATTCATAGATTTGGTAGAGTGGCCCTGCTATGTAGTACTCATTTGGTTCGATTCGAATTGTAACGTTGTATCATATTATATAATTTAATATTTATTTTGAGGAGTTTTATTATTCTTCTGGATAATGTAAGAAAATTATGTCATTTACATAATTTAAATTATCATTAATGTTTCATCATAATTTTACATAAAACGATATTTGATCGTCCCACAAACAACTCGTAACGTGAATAATTTTATTGATCGACCAAGACAATGTTATAATTTGATTGAAACGAAATCAATACAAGAATTGTTTTTTTGGATTACAATTAGCATTGGATTCTCCTACGAAGGATGCAGAGGAAGCCAATCCGCATTTGAAACTTAGGCGGGTTTTTCGGCTTTGCTGGCTGACCAAAACTCAGCCAAAGTAATGGTAGACACAAAATAGGAAACCAAGTACAGATGAAAGCCAGCAGCCAAGGTGTGTGCTGGCTGCTGCATGCTGCCGCAGCTGGGGTTGAACAGAACAGCTGCTGAAGCGGAGCGGCTCACTCTCTGATCTGAACAACTTCTCTATCTCTCAACCGTTGAAAATGAAGGGTCTTTGCTGTCTGAGTGATAGATTGATGGATTGATAGATAGATGGTACTCTGCTGTCATTCATATCAGCAGCGGATTCAAATGCGTTTGTATTTTGGATTTTGGACTTAATATTTTGATTTAAAACGCAAATTTATGTATATTTTGAATTTCTATAATTAATTTTATTCAATAGACTTTTCTTTGAGTATTAGGGTGTGAATTAAAATTTCTTTACCTATTTTTCTAAACTTAATCTTACTAAAAAAGCCTGACAATAAGATGTTCAAAGTTTATTGGATCCTCTTGGAGTTGAAGTCAAAGTATGCCCATAAATCCTCATCTGAGCCCCAATGGTAATTGAGAGGGCAGACAGATTACTTGTTGCAGTATAACAAAACAGGAGCAATAATGTTTATGCTTTGTGTACTGCGCAAGACATGGCTCTGTGACTGTGGGTATATGTAACATGTGGGGGGTTGCTTTGCTTTGCTGTTGTGATTCCAAAACTCATGGGTAGCAATTGGG
>LIEC01005998.1:0-39627 GCA_001925005.1 Drosera capensis
GGGGGGGGGGAGGGGTTGGTGTATGGGGGAAGCACTTATACGACGTCCAATTTTTTTCCATCAACGTCGAAGAAGAAGTTGATTCATTAGGAAGCGAGTTCTAACAAATTTTTGTGATTCCTTTTTCGCGTAAATAGAACTCGCTTCCTTAAGAGACGATTTATGTAAAATAGAAATCGTTTCCCTACAAAGCGATTTTTTATATAATGGTGAACTCGTCTTTGTGAAAGGGAGTTCTCTTTTGAAACTAAGAGAAAAAATAGACGTAAAAAAGAAATGGCGGTGTAGGGGGTGGGTGGGTGTGAAGGGAAGATTAGAAGAATGCTTGGTTACTGTATGGTGATACGGTTTACATATACAAAATCTGTTTGCCATCCATCCCTGAAGCCTGGAACTTAGCTAAGGGAGCGAACACCATCAAAATAAATGTTGAACCACGCAACTAGTAAGTACAAGGTGACTTCTAAGTTCTAACTTCATGAGTTTTATACGAAAAACCTTACAAGAATGAGCTTTGATGCCCCTAAGAGTAAGTTCACCACATTACTATATGCATTGTCGCAACCAAAATGACAAAATGAAACTACATCCCATTGCCAACTATATTGCCAAAAAATGGCTATTTCATTTTGTTTGTCAAATTTGACAACCAAAATGTTGACATTGTCATATGTCTACATCAAAACACAAGTATTTTTTTTTTTCATTCAATTCTCACCAACCATTTTTCTCCATCGAACCACTTCATTTAACTCTTGCTTCACCATTAGAATACTAATCATGAAAATATATGACAAACTTTGGCTTGAAATCAGGTTAGGATCCAAAATTGAACTCGAAACGCATGGCTTGAAAGTCTAAGTTGAAACAAGATCTTCAACTTGGAAAAAAACTAAATTCAATCAACCCAAAACTAGATGAGAAAGAAATAAAACTTAGCAGTTCGGGTTCAACTAAAATCTTCAACTCGGAGAAGAACTTAAGTTAATCATCCAAAAGATGGATGATGAAAACAGACAAGGCTTAAGAGTACGGGTTGAAAAAAAACATCGATCGGAGAGAACTTAAGTCAGCCATCCCAAAAATGGATTTATAAAAAGATACATAGGACTTAAGAGTATGGGTAGAGACAAGATCTTCAACCTAAAGAAGAACTTAAGTCAATCACCCTCAATGTGGATCAAAATACATAGTCAAAACAAGATCTTCAAAATTAGATTTCTGACTTAAGATCAAAATACGTAGTCAAAACAAATCTTTGGTATGAGAATAAGGATCTAAACGAAAGTCCACATAAGACCATGGACTAAACATTGGGAATCAAAAGATAAGTCTGATAGCAATGTGAAATCCCTCCGGTTGTGTAGAAATTGATTAACGAAACATAGAAGTATTAACCATGATGTTGTTAGTGTGCTTAGTCTGGAAATTAGATAGGTATCTGCAGTTTAGGTGAGATGCTGAAGAGCAGATGGTCACAGATGAAGAAGATTGTGGGCCATCAGATGCAGACTACTATAGAGGATTTTGGCTAAGCAGCTAAGACATGCATGGGCAAAGACATGCAAATACTTCAGAATTTGGTATTGATCTTGTAGAGAAAGGCCAACACAGCAATGCATGGATTGCATCAGATCTGGGTATAGACGAGGTTGCAACAGTGACTGAGTGCAGACGAGATCTCAATGATACTGAGCGTAGACTGAGTTGTAGCTGACTCGAGTGCAGGAGAGATGGTTGCTAAGGTTGGGGCATAAATCTGAGGATCAATCAAATCGAAAATTTGAGATTCAGAGTGACAGTACGAGGCTCTGAAAGAGATGAGAGGTCAATATTAGTGAAGGTTCTCATGTGACAAGCTGTAACCATCAGATCAAGTACACAAGTCACGGGTTCATTCCTTCAAGTTATAAAAGGGAATCAAAGAGCTCAAGGAACAGTGCTGTTGAACAAGAGATTGAACGTACAAGCATGCAAAAACAATATGAATTCAAAAACTAGTGAGATGAGTTGAAGGAGAACACTAAGAAGAGGGTTTACTAGTCTGCATTGAAAAATTGAAGCTACAGCAGAGTTCAGTGAAGAATGTGTGTAAGGATTCAGTTTCTTTGCCTTTGATAAGTTAGGTAGCTTGCAAAGGGGTTGCCTTGTAAGCCAAAAATAAGAAGATAGTGAACTCACATTTTGGATTGACTAAACTACTCAACAAAGAAAGATTGGACTAAGCTCTCTGTTATTTGATAACAAGTGTCTAAACCAATATAAATCCTGTGTTCTTTATTTGCTTTTCATTATTTTGAGCTATTAGAACTATTAGGTATCAATTAAAATAGGAAACAGAGACAAACTCTCAGAGTTTAGAGTCTCTACTGTAGACCACCTCAGTAGTCTGCAAAGAATATCAGTGTATTAAAATTCATCATTTCGCTGTATTACAATGAAAAATTTTAAAACAACCTATTCTTCCCCCCCCCTCCCTCTAGGTTATAGCTGTGGATCTAGCAAAGTCTTTGATTCAACAAGCATTGAAGGTCAGATTAATCCGAACCACCAAGTGATGTCCAAGATTTTTATTACAAATAGTCCGATTTAGAAGCAGGCGGAAGCTTATAGAAGGGTCCAAAGAACCAGACAAGCAAAGTTCAATCATCCAAAACAAAGAAAATTTAGGACATGAGAACACCAAAGGACTGACACTCGGCTAATAAGTTACAAGAACAAGTTTTGAAAGTGACCACAAATCGATCACAGAATCGTAACAAAAAACTATCCAGATATGGAAGACATAAAGACAAAATTAAGCAGCATCAACTTCATCCCTGGCAACTTCGGTTCTGATCTTCGAGGGGCCAGCTGCCTTAGCCATAGCTCTCTCTTAAGGCCACCTTGTCCTTAGCGTCTTCAATTGTATCGACCTTAGGAGCACGATAACTTATCCATTGTTGTGGGCAGTTTGAGAGGTTAGTTAAAAGGAGTTGAAGAGCAGGATGTTCTTGGTACTTGCCTAAACAACATACGAACTTGAGAAAAGAATTGGCAATCCATCATCATAGCTTTTATTGAATGTGTCTTTATACTCCGCTTAGTTTTTTAACTCGGCCACAACCATGGCTCTCTACTTGTTGATTTGAGCTTGAGAGCTTCCGCCAGTTGACAATCAAAGTTAGCTCCGAGTTTGGCAAAGTCAGTAGTCAATTTGTCTCTAACTTGACAAATTAGCCAAGGAACTCAAGTTAGCCTTAACTTCATTAAGAGCTTCATCCCCTATGATCAACTCGGCTTGAAGCTGGTCGCTCCTTTCCACAGCCAACTGCAGAGTCAATTCCTTTTCCTTTAATTGCTTCTTGATCTTGGCATATTCGACAATCCTTGCCTTATAATAATTGAGATCGCCAGTGGCATGCTCAACTTGAATAACTAGTCCGAGGAAGTGAGCCATCGTGTAAGTTTTAAATTGATAAAATAAGCCTAAAAAGAGGGCAAGGGGTTGAGTGGCTTATTCAATTTTTAAATCTCAAAAGTCCTTCATTTCACTCTACTGATTGTAGAGATATTGACTCTGTTGTCTCAATAGAGTGATGGCTTTATTAAGTTAGAGAACCTGTTCTTCTTGACTATATGATATTTAAAACTTTTACGTTTATCCTAGTTTCTCTAAGTCAGAACTATTAATAATAAATGAGTGCAAGAAATGTAAAAGTGCACAGGATTTATAGTGGTTCTAATAGTAAGTACACAGGATTCTTCCCTTAGTGGTTAGTGTAACCAACTAAGAGGTTTTTCACTATTATTGAATATTCATGTGTACATTCGGGAAATTGATTGGACATTCATGTGTACATTACTTAATCTTTAGTTTTGATGATAACAAACTTCATTTCTCACAAGATACATTGATGTGCTTTGTGTAAGTGTTACTGAACAGGTGCACTCACATACTGGATATTTCACAAGGATAATTAAAAGACTCTGAAAAGAGGACATTGAGGAACAAGGATCAAAGTGAAGTATTTAGGACATATCATGCTTGTGGAAGCATTTGAAGCTACAATTAGTGTCAATGTAAAAAAGAAGTGTAGTCCACATAGACAAAAGATGGAGTACTAAAGTTCAAAAAGGTTTTGAAATGTTTTTTAGTATTTTGCTATGGGACCAATCCCATAGACAATATGAGCATTCAGAAACTCTTTTGACTAAGTTAGAAGATTTGTTTGATACTTTCCAAATGAGTCATTGTTTTGAAATACTCTTTAAACAATTTTTAAACTCAACGGTCATGGTTTTAAACGATTTGAAAAGTGGCTGATTATTTGTATCCGATTTTATGGAAATCATGCAATCAAATATTTATCATTTAGCATACCTTCCTAAATGATTTTTGGATAAATCTACATGATCCTCTACCACTGAATGACTATAGATTTTAAAGCTCATCGTTTTCAAAACTGAAGCTTTTAAAACGAGTATTGAAGCTAATAATTTTGAAGCCAAGGTCACACAAACCAATTTGCAACTAAAAGATTTTGGAGATCGAAGCTTTCAAGGGTTTTAAGCTTGATTTCCTTACATTGAGGTTTGAAAGGTTTTTGAATCTGTTTTCCAAAGGTCATATCAGGTGATTTCTAACCTTTACGTGTTCCTAGAACTAAGTGTGATTGCTCTAATTGTCATAGAGTTAAATCGAGTCTTATGTTTGATTTGTTGCTTGCAGAGTTGTAAGTGAAACCCATCCTTGAGTTGGGATGAGTAGCTAGTTTAGAGTAGAACTAGGGGTTTGTAACAAGACTGGAGTAACACTTGTGAGCAGCCTATGTAGAGTTAGATTTGGGGTTTAGGTTGTAACCTAAAGGTAGGTTCAATTGTGTGGTTTGTGTCCTAGAGTTGGGAACAAACGAGTGGAAATTGTGTATTAAAAGGGAGATAGTGCAAGAGTTTCAAATATCCTATGGGGCTGGATTAGTCTCATATTTAAAGAGTTGTTAACTATGGTGATACCAATATAAATATTTTGTCCCTTTACATTCTATATAGTGATTTGCATACTTGATAAACATCATCCATAGCAACTAAATCAATTTTGCAATCTAAAATTGGTATCCCTGTTATCAGACTATTAATAATGATTGAATAGAGGTCATTGATTAACTTCTGTCAAGATCACATAGATTGACTTTCTAAGTTTTAATGTTGGTGTCGGTCCCGTCCTATATTCCGTTGTGTAGGTTACTTCTTTGACAGCGTGAGAAGACGATCCACAAGATGAGTTATAAAGGAAACAAAGAGGGACACTCTGCTCATACGCGTCCATTGTTCGATGGAACATACTATACTAGAAACAGATGACGAAACATCACATTATTACAGATGATTTCTAGGTATGGAAGATCCTACAAGAAGGTCCTTTAAGGCTCAAAGTAAAAGATCAGAGAGGGAAACTGGTCCCAAAACTTGAAAAGGATTGGGATAAAAGTGACTATAAAAAGATCGAGAAGAATGCAAAGGTCATTAAGATACTGATATGTGGTTTGTCACTAAAGGAGTTCAATTGTGTTTCCTCGTGTGATACTGTAAAAGAAATGTGGGACTTATAGGTAACTTATAAAGGATCAAATCAGGTGAAAATGTCAAGATTGATCAACTCAAAGAAAGTAAGAGCTTTTCAAAATGGAGGAAGGTGAATCCATCTATGGTATGAAAACACGTTTTGCATTATATCTAACTTGAAATTTACCAACAGACCGCCTAATCAAAAAGTGAAGTTTTTGAAATCCAAATCTAAGTCCATTATATCTAAATTACCTAGTGAAAATTGTAATATATCTGGTAGGTCTGAACATTTCATCAAGGATTGTCCTGGATGGAAGGGAGATGCCTCAAAGCAAGCCAACAAAGAAAAGAAGAGATTCTCTACAGTTGATGTGAAGCGAACTATGCTGGTTGCAAGTGCTTCTTGGAACGAGTGCAACTCTGGACATGATGAAGACAAGGAAGAAGAAACCAAGAGTGATTTTGATAGAACCTGTCGCAAGGTGTTACAAATTAGAATATCTGTACTACTTCACATCATAAAATTATAACAAAAATATAATAGTGTTAAAAAGAACGGCCATTCCAGATTTTATGAATTAATTTATCAATCTACCAATTTTCTATAAAATTAAGGGGGAGGGGGAGAGGTGTGTTTGTTTTATAAGGTCAGGAAAAAAAAAAAAAAAAAATCAATGAAAGCAAATAGATATAAACCAATTGAGAATTACTCTTGAGATTTAATCAACTTTGACAAAGTATATGGTCTTCGTGATTTTCACTAGTCATGGATTTTAATCATGGACTAAAGATGTTTCATTTCATGTTCTAGTATGATAGGTGTTTATAATTAGGGTCGACAAAAAGAGAGTTGCCGATATAGCTACTGGTTATCATAAAGCATGACATAATCAAACTAACGCATTTACTCTATGTCCAAAAGAGAATGTGTTTGTTTTTTCATTTCATGTTCTAGTACGATAGGTGTTTTAATTAGTCTCGACAAAAAGAGAGTGGCTGATATAGCTACTAATTATCATAAAGCATGACATATCAAACTAACACATTTACTCTTTGTCCAAAAAAGAATGTGTTTGTTTTATAAGGTAAGGAACTAAAGAAAACAATAAAAGCAAATAAATATAAACCAATTGAGAATTTTTCTTAAGATTTAATCAAGTTTGACAAAAAGTATGGTCTTCGTGATTTTTATAAATATTTTTATAAATATTCTTAAGATTTCATCATCTATTTTAATCATGGACTAAATATTTTTCATTTGATGTTCTATTACGATAGGTGTTTATAATTAGGCTCGACAAAAAAGGATTTGCCGATATAGCTACTAGTTACCATAAAGCACGACATAATCAAACTAACATATTTACCCTATGTCCAAACGAGAATATAACACAGACTAAACATGTCGCATTATGAATATTTTTTGAACACCTCACAATAATGATCTAAGACAGATTAGTGTCAAATTGTGCTCATTTACATGTGATGATAGGAATGTGCAATCCCTCCAACTTGTATAGAAATTGATGCAACAAAAGTTGAGATGTATTAGTCATAATATAGTTAGAATGCTTAGGCTAGAAAACGAGTAGATAGTTGCAGTCTAGGATGGATGCTGAGGAGGAGACGGCTACAAATGATGGTCATTGTGTGAGCCATCAAATGCAGATTACTACAAAGGTTTTTGAATAACCAGCTAAGGCATTATTAGGCAACAAAAGACCTACAAATGCTTCAGGATCTGGGATTGAGCTTGCAGACGAGGACCTACACAGCAAAGCAAAATGTGCATCAGATCTGAGTGCAGATTAAGGTTGCAGCAGGGACTTGGTAAAGACTAGGGTTGCAAAAGTGCAGACTAGGTCTTAGAATACTTGATGCAGACTAGAAGTTACAGTAGATTGGAGTGCAGCAGAGATGGTTGCTAGGGTAGGGTCAAAAGTCTGAAGACATTCAAAAGAAGATTTAAGGTATAGACAGCAACAATATAAGATTCTGAAATAAGTGGATTGTCAACATAAAAAACAAGATGGTGGGGGACACGCGTGGCAAGATGTCACATCAGAAGTAGTACCATATTTGCTGGGTTCATTCCCTGTGCTTATAAAAGGGAATCATTGAGGCTCATTGAAGTAAGGCTGTTGAATGAGATTGAAAGGCAAGCGTGCAAAAACAATCATAGAATCAAATATTACTCAAGAGAGCTAATTCGTGAAGCTCACAATGAAAGGGGTGCCACTAGTTTAGAGAAAAACACAACTTGCATTAGAGTCCTATAGATTGGATCTGTGTTCTTTATCTTTTGTACAAGTTAGATAGCTTGTAAAAAGAAGTTTCTTGTAAGCAACAAACAAGAAGATAGTGATATTCACCTCTTGTCTTGACTACACTGGTCACCAAGGGAAGACTGGACTAAGCTCTCGATTATCATTTGATAACGAGTGTTTGAACCAGTATAAATACAGTGTCTATTACTTGTTTTCATTGCTTAATATTTAGAACTGTTAGAAAAACATCATCACAACCAAACAGAGATAAACTCAAAGAGTTTGAACTCAAGGCTATAGACCACCAAACATCATCTACAGACTACCTAAGTGGTCTACATAGAACAGTGGTGTGCAAAGAACTAGTATTCCGCATCAAAAGTTTGAATAATTTTTGAAACAACCTATTCCCCCCCCCCCCCCCTCTAGGTTGAATCTTGAACCTTACAATTGGTATCAGAGCCTGACTTTCCAGACTTAATAGATTGTGGAAAGAAAATGTCATTATCTTATTTGCAAAGAAGTTACTAACAATTTGTTTTAGTAAAGAAGATTGGCACCACCAAAGCTTCCTAAGTGTCCAAATAGTGGAGAACCTCCAACGTGTTCATTTGACAAATTCAACCACTAGAAGCTGAGGATGCTTGTATATCTTGATTCAATAGATGAGAGAATGGAAGATAGCATCACTTATTGACCTCATATTCTAATGATGCCAGATCCAATTGATGCAACACTTGAAGTATACAAACCAAAGTCACTTTGGTCAAGAGAAGACTAGGATTTCGTGTTGGTTGATAGAAGAGCACGGATGCCAGATCCATTGGATGCAACACTTGAAGTATAGAGACCAAAGTCACTTTGGTCAATAGAAGACTAGGATTTGGTGCTGGTTGATAGAAGAGCAAGGAACCAGATATTCAAAGCTCTTGATGATAACATATTTTAAATAGTGGTTCATACAACCACTGTAAAGGAGACATGGGAAGCTCTACTGCTTTGAAAGGAAGGAACCAACGAAATAAGTGAGAAAGGATGTTCTAATGTAACAATATGATTGGGTCTCAATGAGATTTGATGAAAATTTGACCACCTTCTATGAAATGTTCAATATTCTCATCAACAATCTCAAAACCTTAGGAAAAACTTTCGAAAACAAGGAAGTCAACTTAAAGTTTATGAGATCTTTGGGTGAAATCTGGAGCACAAAGACCACAGCTATTAGGGAATTCAGAGATTTAACAAAGATATCTTTGGCTCAACTGTGCGGTGTATTGCATACATACAATCTTGAGGTTGATTAGAAGAAACAAATAGACGATGCCAGAAAGAAGACCTTAGATTTCAAAGCTCAAGAAAAAATCCTGAAGTCTATGGCAAAGGAGGAGACCACTAAAACCTCGTCTGCAAGTGAACAAGGACTGTCTGAAGAACTGGCATTGATGGGAAAAAAAGTTCAAAAAGCTATCAAAGAGGAGGAATTTCAAGAAGAACTTTCCCTCGAAGACAAAGGAAGCAGAAAAGGAAGTCTGCAGGGAAACTAAGAGAAAACTCATCATGCAGACCTCAGACGAGAAGACAATCTCAAATCATCCGCCTACAGAGCCAACTGACATGGAGATAGAAACACAGTCTACAGTAGTACAGACTAGGCCAATTGCTGAACCCTCGTCTTCAAAGACTCTACCACCGAAGGCACCATAAATAGCAACACTCCATGATGCCAATGTGGCATTGGAGTTTCTGAAGGCCGCAGCAGACGTGGTCCTTCAAAACCTAATCTTGGAAGCTAAAAAGAGTTACCAAGAGGTTAAGGAAGGACCAAGATCCCAATTGAGATAAGAACTTGCTACCAAAGAATACACAAGGGATGAGATAAGGCAAATAGAAGCTGATCTCATCGAATTGCAGACAGGACTACCTCAGACCACCTCTATTGCAAGGTCACTCACAATTAGACCTACTGCAGAAGAGGCAACCACAACAGTAATCATTCCAATCTCCAGTATTAGAATGGATTTCTCCAAAATTACATAAGACCGTCCATTTACTATAACTTAGGTATGGTTAACTATAACTACTAATGTGAGAACTTCTCCAGAAAAGGTCCTTGAAGCAGTTCTGCAGACGGTTTGAGCTGTAGAAGAAAGAATTTAACAGCACACTGCTTTAACCTCTTAACTGTTAGGCAAATCGCCACAAGCAGAAATACAGAAGAAGGCAAAAGTAGAAAGGATGATCCAAGAGTTTGTGAAGCAGCACAAACTTCCCATGAAAAGACCTACAAGATCTGTCAGACCAAAACTGATCCCACAAAGACCAAAAACCTTGTATATAATCAATCCAGATAAGTCACAAACGCTTATTGGAGATGTTGATGGAATGACACCAGCCGAAATCCATTAACTCATTGAACTATAAAAAAAGGAGGCCAGCAGATCAACAAGACTAAAGGAACCATACATGCTCTTCAGTGGAGCCCTTGAACTCAAAGACCCCACCTTGAAGACTAGAAGACACAAGCAAGAATAACTCAGGTACATTGAGCTCGTGCATACACCCGAAGAAGAAGCTGAGCTAAAGCAAATTTTAGCTAAACATGTTCAAGCTGCCACTCAAGAGATATACGATTATCTCTCCAGACCTACAATAGGAGGACAACAGCCATCAGGAGATGATGGTGATGATGGTGGTAATCAATAGCACCCTGATACTCAGGATAATGATGATGAAATCATCGATCAAGCTGCTGAAGAAGGAGTACAAGTGCAGACTACAACAGTCGAGACCACCGTAGAGGAGTCTCTTGCAGTGGAATCTCAAACTGATGAACCTGCAGCAGATGAACATGCAAACGAACCATCTATAACTAAGTCATCGGCAGCAGAACTAGAAGCTGAATCATTTGTTGAAGGACTTGAAGAAGAACCAATTACAGTAGAAGTACTTGCAATAGAAGAAATCTGCACCGAATTTCCTACAGTAGAAGAAACTATAGAACAACAAAAAGATGAGTCTCCAGCAGAGGAACCTGCAGCAGAAGAGACACAGGAAGATAAAGCTAAAGTTGAAGCGAATGAACAAACCACAGAAGAACTTCCTGAAGTTGAAGTAGAGGAGCAAAGAGAAGGAAAGGTCTGCAAAGAGATCTAGGCATCATGAGGAGGAGACCTCATGACACAGGATGGTGGGGGTACAATCACATGAGGAATGCAGACGACACCATAGAGAGTCAGAAGAAAGACCATAGAAGCACAGCATAGGATCAGAAGAAGAACGAAGGCATCAGCGAAAGGAGCATCAAAGGTAAGGATAAACATCTCTACTTCTCTTTCTTTTTTTGTTTTTTTTTTTTTTGAAAATAATATAATCAAGTTGTAAGAAAAATTTGTAAACTTGTTGTTTTACATAGGAGTTCTGTTAACATTATGTGTAATCCCTCCAACTTGTATAGAAATTGATGTAACAAAAGCTGAGATGTATTAGTTATAATGTAGTTAGAATTCTTAGGTTAGAAAACAAGTAGATAGTTGTAGTCTAGGATGGATGCTGAGGAGTAGACGGCTACAAATGATGATCATTGTGTGAGCCTCCAAATACAGATTACTACATAGATTTTTGGATAAGCAGCTAAGGCATTAATGGGCAAAAAAAGACCTATAAATGCTTTAGAATCTAGGATTGAGCTTGTTGACGAGGACCAACATAGCAAAGGAAAATTTGCATCAGATCTAAGTACAGACTAAGGTTGCAGCAGAGACTTGGTGAAGACTAGGGTTGTAGAAGTGTAGACTAGGTCTTACAATACTGAATAAAGACTACAAGTTGCAGCAGACTGGGGTGCACCAGAGATGGTTGTTAGGGTCGGGTATATTCAAACGAAGATTTGAGATACAGAAAGTAACAATTCATGATTCTAAAATAAGTGGACTGTCAACATCAGAAACAAGATACTGGGGGACACGCATGGCAAGATGTCACATCAAAAACAATATCATGTTTGCTGGGTTCAGTCCCTGAGCCTATAAAAAGGAATCGTTGAGGCTCATTGAAGTAAGGCTATTGAATGAGATTGAAAGGGTTGTGACTAGTCTATAAAAGTAATAGACATAGTATTTATACTGGTTCAGACATTCGTTATCAAATGATAATCGAGAGCTTAGTCCAGTCTTTCCTTGGTGACCAGTGTAGTCAAGCCAAGAGGTGACTATCACTATCTTTTTATTTGAGCTTACAAGAAAACTCCTTTTTATAAGCTATCTAACTTGTACAAAAGATGAAAGACTCAGATCCTTTGCACAGATCTACACTCAGGGCTCTATTGCAAGATGTGTCCTTCTATAGACTAGTGATTCTTCTTTCATTGTGACCTTCACGAATTATCTCCCCTGAGTAATCTTTGAACATTTGATTGCTTTGCACGCGTACCTTTCAATCACATTCAACAACCTTACTTCAATGAGCTTCAATTGTTTCATTTTATAGGCTCAGGAAATGAACCCAACAACATGGTACTGTTTTTGACATGACACTTTGCCACTCGTGTCCCCCACCATCTTGTTTCTGATGCTGGTAGTCCATTATCTTCAGAAATTATACAATTGCTATTTTAACTCAAATCTTCGTTTGACTGACTCCATACCTTTTTTCCCAACCATCAGTAACCATCTCTCTGCTGTACCCAATCTGCTGTACCTTAATCTGCATATTGTACTGTGAGACCTTGTCTGCTCCAGTCCCTACTGTAATCTCGTCTGCACACACATCTGCTGTACATTGATACATTCTGTGTTGGTCCTCATCTGCAAGCTCAATCCTAGATCCTGAAGCCTTTGATGTTCTTTTGTTGCTCATCAATGCCTTATGTGCTTAGCCAAAGTCCTTTGTAGTAGTCTACATCTGGTGGCTCATCTGATCTCTATCATTTGTAACCGTCTGCTCTCGAGCATCCAACCTAGACTGCAACTACCTACTTGACTTCTAGCCTAAACATACTAACTACATTATGACTAATACATCTCAGTTTTGTTACATCAGTTTCTATGCAATTGGAGGGATTGTACATTCCTATGAATCTCCCCCTAAATTGATACCAACAAAAAAAAACTCCTATATAAAACAATTACTTTACAGCTTTTCTTTCTTCATAGTTATATTATTTTTCAAACCAAAAACAAAAAAGAAAAATAAAGAGCAGTATAGATATTTATACTTACCTTTGATGCTCCTTTCCTTTGGTGCGCTTATGATTGTGTTCATCCTCTGATTCTTTTCTACACTTATGAGATATTTCTTCTGACTCACTGTGTCGTCTGTATTCTTCATGAGATTGTTCTCCAAGATGTCTTTATCTTTTAGCAGACCTTTCCCTATCTCTATCAGAGGAATGTCTGTTCTTGGTTGTAGAAGACTTCTCCCCCTGAGTCTCAGCTGGGGTCTTATGCATCTCTACTATAAGGGTTCTCTAGGGCTCTTCTACAGTATGCTTCTCTCCTTTTTGTTTGCATTCAAGGTAGAGGTGGGAGCTTCAATGGCAGTACGCACAACTTGAAGTTCGGAGAATATGTTCTTCTGAAGTACTTCTAGTTTGGTTTCTAAGAGTCCAAACTTGGTGTCATTGATGCGTATGGTCTCATCAAGTTGTTGTTGAGTGGTTTGCATAGCCTTGTTCAGTTGTCATGTATCAGCTTTATGTTGGCCTTTGATCTTATAGAGATTGGAAGAACTCAATCTGTGTTGTTGAAGGTTGAGGGCATTTGCTCTTTGCATTTGATCAATGATCCCTACTATCAGCTTATCAAGGGATGTTCGAAGGTCTTTAAATCCTTGAGTTTTGGTTTCCCTTTCATGTTCAAACTCTTCTGCTATTGGCTATAGAGTGTCGAGCAGCTCATGAAGTGTTTCTTTGTTCCATTCATGCATGTTGTATAGTTCTTGATCCAATCTTCCTAATCTGTAGCATGTAGTGTCGTCTGAGGGAGAGGAATATATCCTTTCTGCAGGTGGCCTTGGTTGAACTGAGATGATTTAAATGTCATCATCAAATGCATCCTTAAGTGTCTTGAATGCAGATGGAGGAGTTGTCTGAGATTTAGAGGGCACTATTGCTTGGTATTCCTTGTGTAACTCTTATGGAGGGTGCATCTGCTTGTGTTTGCACCTTTCTAAATGAAGAGGGTGGTGTAAATAGCAAATTAGAGAGAATGTGTTAGGCTAGATGAGTTGGAGTTGATTATTCTGTCTCGTTTGCATCCTAAAGTGTCTTGAATGCAGATGGAGGAGTTATCTGAGATTCAGAGGCACTGTTGCTTGGTATTCCTTGTGTAACTCTTATGGAGGGTGGATCTGCTTGTGTTTGCACCTTTCTAAATGAAGAGGGTGATGTAAATAGCAAATTAGAAAGACTGTGTTAGGCTAGATGAGTTGGAGTTGGTTATTCTGTCTCGTCTGTATCCTTTGTCTCAGCTACAGTGTAAGATAGTGCTATATCCCAGCCTACTGTGGATGTGGCTGTTATTAGATCTTCAACTGTGGGCAGTTCCTGCTCTTGTTCTTCCACTTCAGGGAGTTCCTCTGTAGTTTCTTCTTCTGCTTCTACCTCAGGAAGTTCCTTTGTTGTAGATGGTTCATCTGAGTATTCTTCTGCAGTAGGTTTTTCTACCTCAGTTGGTTTTATTGCTTGAACCTCAACTGCTTGCTCTTTAGCTGCAAGTGCGATCACTACTTGTTTCTTTGCTGCAGATTCTTCTGTTTCATCTCCTTCTACTTGAGACTCAGCTATAGCTTCATCTTCTTCTGTAGGTTGTTCTTCTGTTGGTTTCTCAGCTACTTTTTCTAATGCAGGGGACTATTCTGCAGTGGTCTCAGCTACGGTAGGTTGTTCCTGGACACCTTCCTTTATAACTTGATCAATGATATCATCATCATCATCCTGAGCATCAGGTTGTGGTTGATCACCACCATTATTACCATTATCACCTGATGGCTGATGTTCTCTCAAGTCAGGTCTTGAGAGATAATCATATACCTCCTCGACTGTAGCTTGGACATGTTTAATTAGGAACTTCTTTAGTTCAGCCTCGACTGCTGGTGTGTTGACAAACTCAATAGGTCTGAGTATAGCATGTCGGAGTCTGGCAGTCTTCATGGTAGTCCTTCAATTCAAGCCCGGAATTGAAAAGAAAGTGTGCTTCTTTTGGCCTTATTTACCTGCTTACCATCTTCTTTTGTAGTTGAGCGAATTGTTGGACTTTTGCTTCTGTCATTCCATCAGTTTCTCCAATCAGAGTCTGAGATCCAACTGGATTGACTCTGTAAAGAGTCTTTTATCCTGAGGGAATGAGCTTTGGTCTGAAAGCCCTTGTTTGCCTTCCAACTCTTGTTGGCCTTTGGTTGGGCAGTTTGTGTTGTGTCACAAACTCCTTATTCATACCTTCCCTTTGTTCCTTCTACTGCATCTCAGCTTACCTCTTTTGGCTAAGTAGTTGAGAGATTTAAGCTATGTACAGCTGGGCTCTTTCTTCTATAGCCCGGACCGTCTATAGAACTATTTCAATAATCTTTTTAGGATAGGGTCTTGTTGGTATTACTTTCATAGTTGTAGTTGACTATACTTCTGCTATAGTAGATGGACAACCTTCTACAATTGTAGAGAGATCCATTCCATTGTTAGAGAATGGAATAATTGCTGTTGTGGTTGCCTCTTTTACAGTTGTCTTAATGGTGAGTGACCTTGTAGTAGAGGTAGGCCGAGATAGTCGTGGCCTCTGCAATTCGTTGAGGTCTGCTTCAATTTTCCTTATCTCATTATGTGAGTATCCTTGATTAAAAAGCTCTTGCCCTAATTAAGCTCGAGGCCCTTCCCTGACCTTTTGGTAGTTCCTTTGAGCTTTAAGGATAAGGTTTTGAAGATGCTTGTCTGCTCCGACCTTCAGAAATTCCAATGCCAAATTGACATCATGAAGTGCAGCTATCTCAGGTGCCTTTGGGGTAGGGTCTTTGATGATGATGGTCAGCAATTGTCCTTGTCTGCACTAAGGCAGATTGTGCATCTACCTCCATGCTAGTTGTCTCTGCACCTGGAACATCTGAGATTGTTTCGTTGTCTAAGGTCTGCATGACAAGTTTTCTCTTGGCTTCCCTTAGTTTATTCAACTTGATTCGTTGAGTTTTGCCAATTTGCTGTCTTTTTGGTTTTGTCACTGCTGTAGACTTCCTTCTTGTCTGCACTACTACCTTTGGAGATTGATCTATAGACTTTCTTCTTGTCTACACTGCTGCCTTTGGAGACTGATCTGCAGACTTCCTCCTGGTCTGCACGTATATCGACTGTTGTGAATGTTCTGCAGGTTTGATTAATGGTAGACTGCATAGCTGTAGTCTTCTTTGTCAGTTTAATAGGCTGCTTACCTATTTTCTTGAGATCTATTTATTTGGCCACAATCTATGGCCTTCCCTGCTTATCAGATAGTTTCAGCTTCTGTTTGAGAAAGATGCTGATTATCCTTCCAAACAATATTTGCTTTGACTGCACAGCTTTGGCAAGCTGATGCATGAGTAATCTTGCCCAATTGCCTTTATATTTAGTGAGGATTGCACACATGATTTTTTTTTTTTTTTTGATCAGTGATATTCTGATCTTTACTAAATTCTCATGAGAGAATGACCTTCTTGACAATGTCAGCAAGCATCTTGTACTGTTTGGATAAGAACTTCTTCATTATCCTTATTCCTTCATTCCACTTCTCTTCTACAAGCATTTCATGCCTTCATGTTGTCACAATTCCATGTGGAATGATCCTCGACCCTTCGTTTGGTAGGTTGAAAGATTGAGCAAAGTTATCTGCCTTGATGTAGATTGCAACTTTTGTTACAGTAGAGCTGTAAGAGATCAACTACAGATTGTCTGTGACTTTGGCTTTGTCGATGAAATCAAGTACTTCTTCATTATAGATTCTGCTTGTTCGTTCGCATAAGTACTTGAGCCCGGCTTCTTGAATGAGATTAGCAACTTCTTTTACTTCAACTGATTCGTTTCGCAATGTGTTGAAATCGAACACCACACTAGTTTGGATTTCAACCTTTCTTGATGGGCTCGATTCATCAGATTTAGTGCTTTTCTTTGAAATGTTTGATGGAGTGTTGGCCATTTCGAAAAGTGTTTGTTGAAAGAACTTGAGTTTCAAAAGCAAATTTGAGAAAATTGAGAGTTAGGGTTTTCAATTCTTGATGTAATAGAGGGTTTTGAGATTAGAGAGAGCGTTAGAGCGCTTTAGAGAGAGAGAAAGAGAGTATATGAGAGTGTAAAGTGATTTTCATTTTGAAAAATTTCTTCGTTTATAGTCTCCAAAGATATTACTGTTGCTAGAAGTTTCTAGCCGTTACATAGTATGAGCCAATTATTTTGACCGTTGTGTGATTTGAGGAAAATCGTTTTGCAAAGTTAATATTGTTTCCGAAAATAAATGAAGTAAAGCAATATTGCTTCTAGTCTGCATCCACGTATACAGCAAGCAGTAGAGCAATAATGCTAGTCTGCATAAAATAATGCTCATTTGTATTCTACATAGGCAGTAGATTAGTAAAGCATTTTGGCGAGTTTTATTGTTTTAAATCAAGTATACCCAATTCTCCTCTAAATTGAATATAACGTGCTCTCATCGAGAGGTTTTGTAAAAATATCTGCAATTTGTTTTTCTATTGGAATATATTCCAATTTAATGATCCCTCATAAAAAGATATCTAACATCAATATGCTTGGTTCTTGAATGAAAAACTGGATTTTCTGAAATTGCCATTGCATACGTATTGTCACAAAATATAGAGGTTTCAGAGAGTATCATACTATAGTTTGCAAACTGTGATCTCATACATAGTATTTGTGTAGCACAGTTTTAGACAGCTATATACTCTGCTTCTATAGTAGAGGTTGACACAGTGGTATGCTTTTTGCTGAACGAGGAAATCAATCTTGCACCAATAAATTGACTTAATCCACTAGTGCTTTTCCTGTCAACTCTATAACCTGTAAAGTCTGCATCTGAAAAATTTATCAGTGTAAAATCTGATTCCCTGGGATACCATACACCAAGGTTTGGAGTTCCTTTGAGATATCTCAGGATTCTCTTTACTGGAGTGTAGTGGGATTCCTTGGGACAGATTGATACCTTGCATAGACACAAACTGTATATTGAATGTCTCGTCTACTTATAGTAACGTATAATAATGATCCTATTACTTCGCTATACATGATTTATTTATTTTCTTTCCATGTTCATCTTTATCTATCTTTATTGATGTGCTCATGGGAGTTTTCATATGACCAGCACTTTCTAAGCCATATATTTTAATTATGTTCTTTAAGTACTTCGATTGATTTATAAAGATTTCATTAGATCTGTAAACTCATTAAACTCATTTGAAATTTAGATTTCATTAGATCTGTAAAACATTCACAAAGTTTATTATTTAGATTTCATTAGATCTGTATTTCCTCCATTAAACTCATTTGAAATTTAGATTTCATTAGATCTGTAAAACATTCACAAAGTTTATTATTAGTGCAACCAAATACAATATCATCAGCATAGATTTGTACTAACAATATATGTTCCTTAATGCTTTTTGAGGAACAAAGTGGTATCTACCTTTCCTTTTTCAAATTTGTTTTCACATAGAAATATTGAGAGGGTTTCATACCATGCCCTAGGTGCTTGCTTTAATCCATATATTGCCTTGTCTAACCTATATACATACCTTAGATATTCAGAGCCTTCAAAGCGAGGAGGTTGGTCAACATAAACTTCCTCTTGCAGCTTTCCATTTAGCAATACAATTTTTACATCCATTTGATAGACTTTAAATCCTTGATATGCAACATAGGCAAAAAACATTCTTATGGCTTCTAATCTTGCTACAGGGGCAAAGGTTTCATCAAAATCAATTCCTTCTTGTGAATATCCCTTAGCAACTAATCTAGCTTTTTTTTCTGATGACTATTCCATTTTCATTAGATTTGTTTCTAAATACACATTTGTAGCCTACAACTGGATAGTTTTTAGGTCTTGGTGTTGAATACCATGCCTCATTTCTTTGGAACTCATTTAGTTCTTCTTGCATAGCATCTACCCATTTTGGATCATTTAGTGCTTCACTTATTATCTTAGGTTTTATTTCTGATATAAAGCATGCAAACAGGCATTCTCCATTTGTTGCCCTTCTAGTCTGCACAGGTGCATTCTTATCTCCTATGATGTCATCCTATGTATATGCTTGATCCATCTTCTTTTATCTTGTTCATTAGTTTCCAGCTGTTGTTGAGTCTGGTCTTCAGTCTCTGATATATTGTTATTGTGTGCAGACAACTCTTTGTCTACAGTTTCAATGACCTCTTCTATAGCCTGTTCATTACATGCACATTCCTCATCAAATACATTTGCATCTCGTATGAATGTTTTTGATTCATCAAATGATACATGAAGTGACTCCTCAACTGTTTGTCTTCTTTTATTGTACACTCTAAAGGCTTTGTTATTTCTAGAATACCCTAAGAAGGTTCCCTCATCTGTCTTAGAATCAAATTTCTACAGATAGCTTTTATCATTATTGTGTATATAATATATATATCCAAAAGCATGAAAATATTTGACACTTGGTGTCTTTCCTTTCCACAATTCATAAGGACTCTTTTTATAAAGCTTGTGAATTGTGCATCTATTTTGAGTATAGCAAGCTGTATTAACTACTTCTACTCGAAAGTTTTCAGATAAGTTTGCATCAGAAAGCATTGTCCTAGTTGCTTCTATGAGTGTTCTATTTTTCCTCTCAGGCACACCATTTTGTTGAGGTGTTCTAGGTGCTGAGAAGTTGTGTTTAATTCCATGATCATTGCAATAGACATGTATTCCTGTTTGATCAAATTTAGTGCCATGATCACTTTTAATTGTGATTACTTCTATACCTTTTTCATTTTGAATTTGTCTAAGAAGCCTAGTCAGAAGACTACAAGTTTCACCACATCTACTATAGCTAAAGTGTATTTTTTTCTATTTAAGCTTTCTACCTCAACTGGACCAAAGAGATCCATATGTAGCAATTCTAGAATTCTAGTTGATTTTGAAGAGTTTAGGGGTTTGAAGCTTGTTCTAGTCAGCTTTCCTTCCAGACATCGTCTCCATAGTTTATTTTTTTTTTTTTAACTTTACTTATGGAAGTCCTCTCACTAGGTTTTCTTAGGATAATCTGGTCATAGTTTTAAAGTTGAGATGAGTTAATCTTTTGCGCCATAACCAGTTTGTGTCCTCAGCTTCTTTTGTATAAAAACAGATTATTTGATTTAACTGTGATGAGTCAAAGTCTACTGCATACATGTTTCCTTTTCTAATTCCTAATAATTTTTACTTCTTGTGTGACTTTATCCTTTACTTCACATGTATCATAATTGAATGATACATCATAATTCTTATCACACAATTGACTAATGGATAGCACGTTATGTTCTAAACCTTTAACATAAGCAACATCTCTAAAGATTAAAGATCTTGTACTAAGGGTTCCATAGCATTTAGTTGTACCTGCTTTTCCTCCTCCAAATATGACAAGAGGTCCTTGTTCATTTCTGTATTCTTTAAGAATGGATTTGTTCCCTGTCATGTGTCCTGAGAATCCACTATCTAGATACCATACACCTCTTTGTCTTTCCTGCATTGAAAACATAGAGAGATTGTACATGGTACCTACTTATATAGGTCCTCATTGGTTAGCTTTTGGAATCCACACTTGAATTATCTTCTTATGAGAATTCCAACATTCAAAGGACTTGTGGCCAAGTTTACCACAGGTAAAGAAGTAGGTCTTTGGTCTTGTGCTTATTAGTGATCTGCTCTATTTTGTTTACTGCATTTGACATGAGGAGATATAACTCGAGTATGGCTTTCTCCAAATTATTCTGAAGAAGTTGTTCCATGCTGAGTAGTTAGTTGCATACTAAGTTTCATAAGGCCTTTCATTGAATCCCTTTTCAAGATTCTTGGCCTTCTGCATCTTATGATCAGCTTGTACTGGTGTTTTGCTCTAGCCCTTCTGGGTTTGAGCAGTAGAGATCTTACTTTCTAGTAAAGATCTTTTCTGCAAACTGTTATTGCTTTTTAGTACTTTCTGTGTAATGGAGGTTTTGCTCTTTTGTACAGTTTGTACAGTAGAGCTTTTGCTCTTATGCACACCTGCTGTAGTGGAGGTATTCCTCTTCTGCACATCTGATGCAGTTGAGATCTTCCTCTTCTGCACAGTTTTTACAGTAGTCAGCTTTGCTTCCTTGATAGTGACTTTCTTTTCTGCATTATTGTGCAACCAGTCATTATATCCTAACCCAGTTTTATCATGGGAGGATTGACTTGTATTGAGGAATTTTTGCAAACACAAAGTCTTGTCATTCCAAGCATCTACTTGCTTCTGAAGCTCATTGTTTCTCAAAATAAGTGTTTTCACTATTGCATTGAGAAGTTTCACCTTTTTATTTTCTTCTCTCAGTTCATATTGAGCTTTGATTAGACTATTATTAGTCTTTTCATCTCTTAAATTTTATTTCTGTTTGAGACTTGCAATCTGCTTAAGATTTTCTTTATTTTCCTTTGAAAAGGAAATAAAGTTCTCAAAGGTTTCTTGAAGTGCTTCCTTCAATTCCTCTATGGTGGAATCTGAATCAGAAAGATCAAATACCTGTTTCCGTTTATCCTCCTTGACCATGAGACATAGTGGAGCGTTTGATATTGTATCTTCATCATCAGAGTGTGTCACTCCATGTCTTTGTAGCATAGGCTTTGCCTCTTTCTTTTCTTCCAGGGTTGCCACTATTGTGGTCCTTCTTGAATTTAGGTGTAGACGAGTCTTGTGTTGGGTCTACACTGTGCAACAAAGTGCCCTGGTTTGGCACAGTTGTAGCAGACTTCCTTTTCTGCTTCAATGATGTCATCTTGTGTATGTGCCTTGATCTATCTCCTTTTGTCTTAATCAATGGTTGTGTGTTCTAGTTGTTGTTGTTTTGTGGGCAGCTTCGACTTTATTGCATTATTGTTCTCTTTAGTATGTGTAGATTGCTCATCCTTCTATAGTTTCAGAGCTCTTTTCTATATCATGTTCATCATCAATGCATGCACAGTCCTCATAAAAGACATTAGCATCACGCTTGGATATTTTAGATTCATCGAACGACACATGAACTGACTCCTTAACTTTTTTTGTTTTGTTGTTATATAATCTAGGCTTTACTAGTTGTTGAGTATCCTAAAAAGGTTCCCTCGTTTGTCTTAGGGTCAAATTTTCCCTAATGATATTTATCATTGTTATGTATATAACATCTGCATCCAAAGGCATGAAAGTATTTGACACTTGGTGTCTTTCCTTTTCATAATTGATAGGGGGTTTTCTTGTGCAGTTTATGTATAAGGCATCTATTTTGGACATAGCATGCAATGTTTACTGCTTCTGCCCAAACCTTTGGTAAATTTGCATCAGCAAGCATTGTTCTAACAGCTTCTATAAGTGTCCCATTTTTTCTCTCTGCTACACAATTTTGTTGAGGTGTTCTAGGTGTTGAAAAGTTGTGTTTAATGCCATGATCATTGCAGTAAACTTCTATTCCTATTTGATCAAATTCAGTGCCATGATCACTCCGAATTGTTATTATTTCAGTGCCTTTTTCATTTTGAATTTGCCTCAGGAATCTAGTTAGTAGACTGTAAGTTTCACTATTTTTGTGCAAGAACATTATCCATGCATATCTTGAATAGCCATCTATTATAACTAAGGAATACTTCTTTCTATTCAAACTTTCTACTTCTATGGACCAAAAATATCCATATGCAATAACTCTAGTATTCTACTTGATTCTGATGAGTTTAGAGGATTGAAGCTTGCTCTAGTCTGCTTTCCTTCTTGGCATTGTCTGTACAACTTATTCTTTCTGAATTTGATTTGAGTAAGTCCTCTCATTAGGTTTATTGAGGATAATTTTGTTATGGTTTTGAAATTCAAGTTACCTAATCTTTTACGTCATAGCTAGTTTGTATCTTCAACATCTTTTGTGTAAAAGCATGTTATTTGTGCTAACTGTGATAAGTTGAAGTCCACTGCATACATATTTCCTTTTCTGGTTCCTACCAATTTGACTTCTTTGGTAACTGTATCTCTTACTTGACATGAATCATGAGTAAAAGAGACATCATAATTTTTATTACATAATTGGCTAATGGAAAGCAGGTTATGTTATAAACCTTTAACATAAGCTACATCTCTAAAGATTAAAGAACCTGTACCAAGGGTTCCATAACCTTTAGTTTTAACTGCATTGCCTCTTCCAAAGATGACTAGGGTTCCTTCTTCCTTTCTGTAATTTTTGAGAATGGTTGTGACATTATCAATCACTTTTGAGTGTGAATGATCATTCAACTAGTCCTTGTATCCTAAGCATGTCTTATCATGTGAAGATTGATCCATGTATAGTATCTTTTACAAGTTCATGGTCTGTCCATTCCATGTATCTACCTGGGCTTGAAGCTCAGCATTTCTCAGTGTGAGTGTTTTCACTATTGCATTGAGAAGATTTACCTTCACATATGATTTTTAGCTCATTTTGAGCCACTACTAGGTCACTTGTTATACAGTCAATCTCTTCATATGCTAAACTGTAATCAGGACATCCTTCTTGTTCTCCTTGATTTCATTTGTTACTTCATTCTTGAGCAGTAAAGCGTCCCATGCTTCCTTTTTAGTGGTTGTATGAACCACTATTTCAAACATGTCATCGTTGAGAGCTTTGAATATTTGATTTCTTGCACTTCTGTCCACCACCACTAGATTCCAGTCCTCTTTTGTCCAGAGCGATTTGGGCTTGTCTACTTCGCTAGATGTATCAACTCGATCTGACATCTTTGGCATGTATTGTCCATCACTACTGATATCATGTATTCTTTCATCTGTTGACTCCCGATGTATAAGAATTCTAAGCTTCAAGTGATTGGATTTGTCGAATGAGCTGCTGGTGGCTCTCCACTATTGGGGAATTTGGGTAACTTTGAAAGAGTCATATTTTCTTACAGAGACTTAAACTCTAAGAGTTTGTCTCTATTTGCTGTTGAGATTGATTCCTAACAGTTCTAACTACTCAAAACAATGAAAAGCAAATAAAAAACACAGTATTTATATTGGTTCAGACACTCATTATCAACTAATAATCGAGAGCTTAGTCCAGTCTTCCCTTGGTGACCAGTTTAGTCAATCCAAGTGGTGAGTTCACTATCTTCTTGTTTTTGGCTTACAAGACAACCCCTTTACAAACTAGCTAACTTGTCAAAGGCGAAGAAACTAGATCTTTGCATAGATACTTCGTTAGACTCTGCTGCATCTTCTGTTTTTCAGTGTAGACTAGTGAACCCTCTTCTTCCTGTTTTTCAATTTAGCTCACTTTAAATAATTTGAATTTTTATTGATTTTGCACTCTTGTACATTTAATCTTTCATTCAACTGCTTCCTCAGTAGCACTATTCTTTGAGAACTTTGATCCCCTTTATAGGATGAGAAAATGAACACGTGACTTATGTACATGACCTGATGGTGACAACTTGTCACATGTGAACCTTCATTGATGTTGACAGCTCACCTGTTTCAGATCCTCGTGCTGTCACTCTAAACCTCAAATCTACGATTTAATCGATACTCAGACTTCTGCCCCCAACCATAACAATCATCTCTGATGTACTCCAGTCTGGTGCAACTAACTCTACACTTAATACCGTTGAGATCTCGTGTGTACCCTGTCACTGTTATAACTTTGTCTGTACCCTCATCTAATGCAATCCATGCATTGCGGTGTTGGCCCTTGTCTGTAAGATCAATCCCTGATCTTGAACCTTTTTCAGTTTTTTTGTTGCCAAGCATGTCTTAACTGCTTAGTGAAAATCCACTGTAGTAGTCTATATCTGGTGTTTCATAATTCTCTTCATCTGTGGCCGTCTTCTCTCTAGCATCTAACCTAGACTGTAGATACCTATCTAATTTCTAGCCTAAGCACACTAACAAAATCATGGCTAATATTTCTAAGTTTTGTTCATCAATTTCTATACAACCGGAGGGATTGTACATTCCTATAAAAGTGACTATTCACCCTCACTTCTAGTCTCACAGCAAGTTATATTGGTACTTTCAATTGGTATCAAAGCCAACCTTTCTATGCTTAATAGCTTTTGAAAAGGAACTCTACTTTTTTATCTTGCAAAGAAGTTATTGATCTGAGTTTTAACTATGCCAGGTGCTAGCAAAGTCTTCATTCCATATGATGCTCATCCTTCTCTGTTCAAGGATCATAAGTTAAATCATTGGAAGGCTAGAATGATATTTCATTTTGACCAACATTATGAATGAATAAGAAACACTGTCCTTGAAAGGTTATTCATTCCTATGGTTTCTTCTTTGGATCCATATGATAAAGGGAAACTTGTTCCCAAAGAGGAAACAGATTTCTCTTAAGAGTACAAGGAACTCATTCAAGTTGACATACGAGCCTTAGGGATTATTGTAAAATCCCTAGGTAGTGACATGCTTGAACAAATGAAAGGAGGCATGAGTTACCTTGTTTATGAGAAACGATGGCACGGATGAAATCCCTGAGAAGAAGCTGAATCTTCACATTCAGCAATATAAGCTCATTAAGATGAATGACAATGAGACTTTGACAGAGTTCTTGGATGGATTTAATATCATTGTCAATACTATGAGGGATATTGGGGAGAATAATATTTTCAAAAGGTTAACTTAGAGTTTCTAAGGTGTCTCACCCCTGAGTGCGACACCAGGTTACTGCCATAAGGGAGTCTAGGAAAACGGACTAAACTACCCTATCTAACCTTTATGGTTCCCTGTTGACTTATATCTTGGAGATCGAGCAGAGGAAGACTTAGGTGATGGACCAAAACAAAAAGCATATCTCCCTCAAAGCTCAAATCAAAAGTTCAAAGGAAAGTGTTGTTGTAGAAGAGTCTTCTGACTCACAGTGAGAAGCCTCAAGTGAGGAGTTGGCCATGCTAAGCAAAAGATCTAGAAAATTCTTCAAAGAGAATCGCAGGCCAAGCAAAGATACTCCCACATCAAAAGACTTTGAGCTCACCTGTTATAACTATGGTAAGGTTGGACACTTTTGTGCTCTATGTATGAAGTCTCCGTCTAACCTTTTGCAAGGAACAAGTCTGAGCAACAACCACCAAGGAAGCCTTTCAGAAAAGGAAAGGCTCTTATAGCAAGGACTTGGAGTGACATGACTTAGATAAGGAAGATGTCATCTCAGAAGCCTCCTCCAGAGCTCAAAATCACTCATGTGCCTCGTGACTCAAAACAGTGATGAGGTATATGATCTTGACATTGATATCATCTCAAAGAAAGAGATGAAAGAAATCATTCTCGAACTCACTAAGAAAACTTATAACTTGAATAGAAACTTCAAGGTTCTTATAAAGGAGAGAAATAGATTGAGAGATGAGCTTGCAGTAGCCAATGAACGGGCTACTGAAGTTGACAAGCTCGAAGTGCATTCTCAAAGAGTCCAAGAGAAACATAAGTCAACCTCTGGACTTTTTGATGTCATTGAAGCTGAGATGATCTACTTAAAAAATGAGAATAAGGAACTATAGCTTCGGATTCACAAGTGGAATGGAAGAATGAAAGATTTCAAAGAAATTCATTTTATTCAGGCCAAGAACTCTAGACATGGTTTGGGCTCTTGTAGTAACGTTGAGATCTCTAAGGGGGCTCAACCCACCAAATCATCCTCTAGCAGTAAGTTTGAGACTCCAAAAGGGTCTCAACATATCTGACCTTTATGTGACAAGGTGATGGATAACCACATTCCATCTAAAGTCAAGAAGACAAAGAAATCCCCTTCTATAAGTCACTCAAAGTACCCTTCTACAAAAGGACAACAGACGAGTTCCAACTCTGTTGTCCAAGTAAAGTAGAAGAGTGCTGAAGTGACTAAGAAAAGGAGATTAAGTAGAAAAATGGAATATCAAGTTTCCTCAAAACCCCTATATTCTACTTGTGTATATTATCCTCCTATAAGAGCATGGAATCAGCCACTGCCACATCCAAGCTTGTGGCCAATGCTGAGTCCATACCCTAATATACCATGGGAGAGATGATATTCTGTTGCACCTCCAATACAACAACGTGAACTCTTCTACACTACTAAAAGCAGAAGAGTTCATTAGCCAAAACATATAAAGTCAAATATTGTGTCATAAATGTAAAAAGGAAGGCCATAAGACCTATCACTACACTACCCCACCCAAGAAATCAACTTGGGTGTGGGTACCTAAGATCAATTAGATAGGATCAAATCTAAACACCGAGGATTTAACTAAAATATCTCACAGGAGTATTATAATCTAACATGATATCTGGATAGTGGATGCTCAAGGCATTTGACTGGATGCAAGGCCTTATTGTCAGACTTCATAAAAGAATATGGTCCCCAAGTAATCTTTGGTGATAGTAAGGAAAATAAGACTAATGGCTATGGAAACCCTTGGTACAGGTTCACTAGTCTTTAAACATGTGGCCTATGTTGAAGGACTTGGTCATAACTTATTGTCCATAAGTCAATTATATGACAAGGGTTATGATGTGAACTTCACCAAAGGCCTATGTGAAGTAAGGGATCTCAAATCGAATGCGATTAAGATGATTTGGAGAAGATATGGCAATGTTTACATTGTGGATTTCATAAACTCTTCACCCAATGGCACCACTTGCTTTTACACAAAGGATACAAAAAAAGGTGCCATGGCTCTGGCATAGGAGACTGGCACATTTAAATTTAAAAAACCTTTCAAAACTTGCCTCTTAGGATTTTGTTAGAGGCTTGTCAAAAGTTAACTTTTGTAAGGACAAGATATGTGCCTCTTTGCCAGCATGACAAGCAAATAAAAGCAAGCTTTAAAAGCATCAATATTGATCAAGCAGTAAGTGTTAGATCTACAGATTCAACCTAGAGGGGGATGAATAGGTTGATTTAATCTTTATTAAAGCAATGCAACGGATTTATTGTTTTGAACACTAATGTTCATTGTAGACTACCTTGTAGTCTGCAGCAGAGACTAAAACTGTGTAAGTTTGTCTCAGCAATGAAAGCAAGTAAAGAACACATGATTTATACTGATTCAGACACTCGTTCTCAACTGATAATCTAGGGCTTAATTCAGTCTGCCCTTGGTGACAAGTTTAGTCAATCCAAAAGGTGAGTTCACTATCATCTTGTTTATGGCTTACAAGACAATCCCTTTTACAAGCTAGCTAACTTGTCAAAAGGTTAAGAAACTAGATCTTTGCACAGATCCTTCACTGGACTCTGCTGTTGCTTTTGTTTTTCAGTGCAGACTAGTGAACTCTCTTCCTGTTTCTTTCTAAGTTTAACTCACTTGAATAGCTTTGAATCTTGGATTGTTTTGCAGGTTTGCACTTAATCGCACGTTCAATAGCTCTCCTCACTGAGCTTTATGTGACAGCTGGTCACATGTGAATCTCAAATGATGTTGATAACTCACCTTTTTGAGATCCTTGTACTGTCACACTCTGAACTTCAAATCTACGATTTGACTGAACCTCATACCCCTGACCCAACCTCAGCAACCATCTCTGTTGCACTCCACTCTGTTGTACCTTATTCTGCTCTCAGTACTGTTGAGACCTCGTTTTCACACCTACTCCCTGGTGCAACCTAATATGCACCCAAATCTGATGCAATCCATACATTACTATGTTGGTCCTTGTCTGTAATTTCAATCCTAGATCTTGATGTATTTATTGGTCTTTTTGTTGCCTATGTATTTCTTAGTTGCTTAGCCGAAATCCTCTGTAGTGGTCTGCATCTGATGGCCCACACAATGCTCTCCATCTGTGGCCATCTGTTCTCCAGCATCTGACCAAGACTGCAACTACCTACCCAATATCCAGCCTAAGCACACTAACAACATCATGGTTAATACTACTAAGTTTTGTTAATCAATTTCTATACAAGTGGAGGGGTTGCACATTCCTATCAATCTCCTCCTAAATTGATGCTAACAAAAATCCTAAGTAAAACAACAAACTAACTATCTAAATTATATTGATTTATAAAAAAACTTAATCTAATACTATAGTGCAGTAAAGAAAATTACCTTTACTTGTGATGCTCACTGCATTTGTTGCACTTGTAAGGCTGTTCCTCTGACGTTCCTTTGCTGCGCTTGTGAGGTTGTTCCTCTAATGTTCTGTGGTATCTTCTTCTTTCTGAGTGGGGCTACTCCTCCTGAGTTATGTGGCTTGATATCCTATCTCCTTGAGGCTATTGTCATTTTTCATACTTTTCTCCCTCTGTTGCTTTTTTTGTAGACCTTTGTTCAGGAAGCCTTATAATTGCATTAAGTGGCTTTTTGTTAGCATTAAGTACAGATTTGAGGGGTTTAATTACAGTTCTCAAGGCTAGAGTAGGCCTTGAGCAAAACCTATAGATGGTGGATCTATCCTAGTTTGCGCCATTCCAAATGAAGAAGACGGTGAAAATTCGATGTTTAGTGGGCTTTGTTCTTGCTATCCAGACGGAGTATCACTTATCAGGTGCTGATTGATTTCCTCAAAAGTGATGCCTTTGAGAGCATTGTCTCCTCCGCTCTACTCTTCTACTTGCAGTTGTTCAAATTCAATGTTCTGTAGTTGTGCCTATCTATGCCTCCTTGTCTTAAGTGTTAAGTCCTTGACTTTTAGAAGTCCACTGAATAGGATGTAAGTTTTAGTGTGTCTCTTCTTCTTGCTAGCTTTTATTTTTTGAATTTGGACAAGTTGATGGATTTCTTCCTCCATCATGTCATCAACTACTCCAATTTCTGTCCTGGAGCCATCTGAATTTATCTTGTATCTTGTTGTTGGTCCTGACGGAATGAGATTTGGCCTTGTAGCTTTGGTTGTCCTCTTGATTGGGAGCTTATGCTGTTTGATGAACTTCTAGATCATTTCTTCCTTTTGAGCCTTGCCAAGCATCTCATCCGTCTCGGCTCTGTGTTCTTGGACCTTTTCTTGTATAGCCTAGACCATCTTCAGAGCTTTTATAATCTCCTCCTTCTATGGGGATTCTGTGACTATGGTTGTTGTTGTCGTGGCCCAAGCCTCTGATGCAGTTGAGGGATGATCTACTTCAATCACAAACAGACCCATTCCAATATTGGAAATTAAAATGATTGTTATTGTGAATGCTTTATTTCCAGCAGATCTTATTGTCATTATGTTTGTAGTAGAGGTGTCCTGAGATTTCCCATTCTGCATCATTCTGATTTTGGTTTCAATGGCCTCTATCTCCTTTCTTGTATATCCCTATACCTTGAGCTCCTGCCTGAGTTGTTCTTGTGGTCCTTTTCTCATCTCTTGATAACTTCTTTGAGTTTCCAATATGAGATTAGGAAGGTTTTCATTGGCACTAGCCTTTAGATACTTCAGTGCCATATTAGCATCATGAAGTGCAGCAAGCTATGGTTCCTTAGGTGGTAAGGTTCTTGAGGATGAGCCCTCAATTATTGCTATAGTTGTTTGCCTAGTCTGCTCTTGTGCTGATGCAGATTGTGATTATGCTTCTATCTTTGTAGGGTCTGTAGTAGGGTGATCTGATATTGTCTCCTCGCCTAAGGTCTATAGAAGAAGTCTCCTTAATCTGCTTCATTCTTATTGGTTGTGCCTTGCTGATTACCTTCTTTTTTTCTTTTTGGCTCTTCTTCTTAGGTTGGTCTGCAGCCTTTGCAGCAACCTGCACTACTATTGGCTTCTTTAAGAATCTTATAGGCTGCTTGTCTATCTTTCTTACGTCAATCTGCTTGGCCACAGTCCACATGGCCTTCCTACTTTGTCAATCATCTTCAGTTTTTCTTTTAGAATGATACAGATGACCTTCCAAACAGAGCCGGTTTTGCTTCCATAGCCTTTGCTAATTGATACATGAGTAGTTTAGCCCAGTTGAGCTTGTGTTTGGTTAGAATCGCATACATAATCTCCTGTTGGTCAGATGCGATCTAATCTTTGGAGAATTCTCTGGATAAAATAACCTCTTTTACAACGTGTACAAGCAGCTTGTGCTCTTTAGACAAATATTTTTTCATCGTTCGAATCCCTTCCATCTGAGTCTCTTCGCTGAGCATTGCATGCCTTCTATCAGTTACTACATGCGGTGGGATGCTTCTGGGTCTTTCATTTGAGACCTTGAAGTATTGCTCGAAGTCATTTGGACCTATGTTGATCCCAAATGTTTTTTTTGTGCAGGTCTATGTGAGGAATTGGTGGTCGTTTGTAACCTTCGTCTTCTCGATGAAATTTAGTACCATTACATCATTAATCCTGCTGGTTTTCTCACAAAAATATTTAAGTCCTGCATCTTGAATCAGCTCAAATATTTCTTTTACTTCATCTGATTCTTTTCTTAGTGTCTCGAACTCGAGAACCACTCCTATCTATAACTCAACCTTCTTTGTTGGGCTTCGTTGCTCTCGCAATTTGTCATTTTTGGGAGTGTTGGATCTGATGTTGGCCATTTTTAAGTGATACTGAGAAAGTTTCTGAATTGTGTGAGCGAATTGAAAGAGTTTGTGAACTTAGGGTTTTACAATAGAGCGCAATACCAAGAGAGAAAATAACAAAGTAAAAGTGGCTTTCTGATTGAAAATTTTCAGAATTGATACCCTTTGAAAATAATATTACCGTTGCTTGATTCTAGGCAATTTGTTTCTAAAATATTATTTTCTTTTCCAAAAATAGAAATGCATTAGAGCAAGAATAATACTAGCCTGCATCCCACGTGTATAGTGAAGCAGTAGACCAAAAATAATGGTACTCGGTAATCTACATATGTAGTAGAGCATTTTGGCCATTTTATTGATTCAAATCAGTTATACCCAATTCACCTCGAAATTGAATAAGTTTGCTCTTATCAAGAGGCTTTGAAAAATATCTGAAATTTGTTTTTCTATTGGAATACATTCCGATTTAATGTGACCTTTTTGCACATGATCTCTGATAAAGTGATATCTGACATTAATGTGTTTGGTTCTTGCATGAAAAATGGATTTTTCTGAAATTTTCAGTGCAGACGTATTGTCACATAATATTGAAGTTTTAGTAAATCTCATACCGTAGTCTCCAAGTTGCGACCTCATCCATAGTACTTGTGTAGTAGAGCTTCCTGTAGCTATATATTCTGCGTCTGCAGTAGAGGTTGACACAGTGGTCTACTTCTTGCTGAACCATGAAATTAGTCTTGCACCAAGGAATTGACACGATCCACTTGTGCTTTTCCTGTCAACTCTACAACTTGCAAAGTCTACATCTGAATAGCCTATTAGTGTAAAATCTGATTCCTAGGATACCATGCACCCAGATTTGGAGTTCCTTTGAGATAACTCAGAATTCTCTTTACTACAGTGTAATGGAATTCTTTGGGATCAGATTGATATCTAACACAAATGCAGACTGAGTATTGGATGTCTGGTCTGCTTGTAATAAGGTATAGCAATGAGCATATTATTCATCTATACATTGTTTGGCTTATTTTTTTCCCCATTCTCATACTTATATATTTTTATTATTGTACTCATGGGAGTCTTTATGTGACTTGCTTTTTCTAATCCATACTTTTTAACTATGTTCTTCAGGTACTTGGATTGATTGATTAAAATCCCACTTCCTAACTGTTGTACCTGAAGTTCTAGAAAGTATTTCAATTCTCCCATTAAACTCATTTGGAATTTGGATTTCATTAAGGCAGCAAACCTTTCACAGAGTTTATTATTAGTGCAACAAAATATAATGTCATCAACATATATTTTCACTAACAATATATGTTCTTTATGTTTCTTAAGAAATAAGGTGGTGTCTACCTTCCATCTCTGAAAGTTATTTTGACATAGAAACATTGAGAGAGTTTCATACCATGCCATTGGAGCTTGTTTCAGTAATTATAATGCATTGTCTAACCTATAAACGTGTCTTAGATGTTCAAAGTCTTCAAAGCAAGGAGGTTGTTCAACATATACCTCCTCTTGCAGCTTTCCATTCAGAAAGGCACTTTTCACATCTATCTCACAGACTTTGAATCCTTGATATGCAGCATAGGCAAGGAACATCCTTATAGTTTCCAGTCTTGCAATAGGGGCAAAGGTCTCATCAAAATCAATTCCCTCTTCTTGTGAGTAAACGTTTGCAACTAGCATAGCTTTATTTCTAATGAATGTTTCATTTTCATCAGTTTTGTTCCTAAAGACCCACTTGTAGCCAACAACTGGATAATTTTTGGGTCTTTGTGTCATATACCATACTTTGTTTCTTTGAAACTCATTCAATTCTTCTTGCATGGCATCAACCTAGTTTGGATCGCTTAGGGCTTCATTTGATGTCTGTGGTTCCATTTCTGAGATGAAGCATGCAAACAATCATTCTCTGGTTATTGCTCTTCTAGTCTGCACAGATACATCCTTGTCTTCAATGATGTCATCATGTGTGTGTGCCTTGATCCATCTTTTTTGTCTTGTTCATCAGTTATGTGTTCCAGTTGTTGTTCCATCATAGATTGCTCTGGCTCTGCTCCATCACAATTACCTTCAGTGTGTGTGGACGGTTCTTTTTTTTCTGTAGCTTCAGGACTTTTGTCTGTATCTTGTTCATCATCTATGCACGTACATTCCTCATCAAAGACATTAGAATCACGTATGGATACATCAAATTCATCAAAGGACAAATGAACTGACTCCTCAACTGTATGTGTTCTGACATTGTAGTATGCTAAGAAAGTTCCCTTGTTTGTCTTGGGATCAAATTTCTCTAGATGATTTTCATCATTGTTATGTACATAGCATTTGCATCCAAAGACATGAAATTATTGACACTTGTCTTCCCTTGAGAGGAAATAAAGCTTTTAGAGGTTTCTTGAAGTGCTTGCTTTAATTCCTCTAGAATAACATCCGAGTTAGAAAAGTCAAATACCTGTTGATTTTCTTCATTTTTTGCCATGAGACAGAGCTGAGTATTTGCTTCATCATCAGAGTCTGTCTCACTCCAAGTCTTAGTAGAATAGGCTTTTCTCTTTTCCTTTCTACCAGGGTTCTCTTTGCTCTATTCCTTTTTGTACCTTTTTGCATACAATTCCTATGTAGATAGTCTACATTGTGAAACAAAGTGACCTGACTTTCCGCAGTTAAAGTAGACTTCTTTCTCAGCTTTTTTGGCTTTTATGGAGATATTCTTCCTGCTTTTCATTCTTGCTATGGAAATTTTCTCTGGTATCCTAAACTACCAACCTGCCAAAAATGAGTTTGACTATCATTGGAGGTGCAAAAAGGTGAAGTTGAATCATCATTTCTTCGTCGATGATGTGCTCCTCTTCTGTGAAGGCAACTATACATCATCCCAGATTCTGAAGTTGGGTGTTGATCGCTTCTCTATGGTCTCTGGTCTCAATCTGAAAAATCATGAAAAGTGAGATTTTTTTGGCAGGAAACTATGCTGTTGATAAAGACCTCATTCTCCACGCTTGGGGACTGAATCTTAGGACTCTTCCTGTGCGATACTTAGGAGTTCCATTGATCCCTGGCCTTCTTGGCAGATTGCAGACTTCTGGTGCAAAAAATTAGGAAAAGAGCTCAGTCTTGTGCTAATAGGACCCTCTTATACTCTGAAAGACTCATGCTCATCGCCTCCACATTGTATTCTATCCAGTCCTATTGGAGTGCCATTTTCATATTGCCACAAGCTATTCTGAAGGAAATAAAGTAGATTTGCCTCACGTTTCTGTGGAAGGGTGCGACCTTACAGAAAGCAGGTGCTAAGGTATCATGGACTTGGTTTGAGAGATCTCAGAACGTAGAACAAGGCTCAAATGATGAAACATGTATGGCTGCTTGCCTCTGACACTCAATCTCTTTGGGTTTCTTGGACAAAAGCTAACATAATTCATCGGGTTAACTTTTGATCTGTGAGAACGCCTAAGATATGTTCTTGGACTTGGAAGAAACTCCTTATGTTGAGACCATTGGTTCAGAACCACACCTTATGGAAGGTTGGTAATTGACAATCTATTTCTCTCTAGTATGATAGATGGTCTTCTGATGGTCCATTATTTGTTAGATCTTCCCATAACTTGATTTATAGTTTGGGTTTTTATAGAGATGTCTCACTGTCATCTATTATTCATGACTCTACATGGGATCCTGCTTATGTTTCTCATGCTTTCTTTTATGGGGTTGTTTGGCCTATAATTCATGGAGGGGTGGATATATGTTGCTGAGAACCTCGCTTTTGCTGAGGGTATTTTTGTGCAAACAAATGGTGTTTGTGATGGTGTGGATAGTGTTCTTGTTGGAAACCTCGCTTTTGCTGAAACCTCATTTTTGCTGGAACCACGCTTTTGTTGGAAAACCTCGTATTTCCTGAGGGTATTTTTGTGTAGAAAAAACACCATCCACGCCATCACAAATGGTGTTTGTGATGGCGTGGATGGTGTTTTTGCTAGAAACCTCGCTTTTGCTGGAACCTCGCTTTTGCTGGAACCTCGCTTTTGCTGGAACCTCGCTTTTGCTGGAAACCTCGTTTTTGCTGGAAACATCATTTTTGCTGGAAAACCTCGCTTTTGCTATATCCTCACTTTTTCTGGAAAACCTCGCTTTTGCTATATCCTCACTTTTTCTGGAAAACCTCGATTTTGTAGAAAAATGGTGTTCTTGATGGCGTGGATGGTGTTCTTCCTGGAAACTACTCCGGCTTTGTTGGGAATTCTGCTTTTACTGGAAACTAGGCTTTTGCTGGAAACCTTTGGAAGCTGCTAGACTCCGAAGCTGCTTTGATGATGAGCTTTATGTATTCACTTGTAACCATTATAATTTTGCTGGCTCTTGTTGATGATGGGCCACGCCCTTGGTTATGTATTATGTTCGATGCATTTTGTAACGGGCCAAGGATATTTTGCACTTTGTACAACTCCCGTCCCCTAGTTTTTTCTTATGTGACGTATGTTAGTCACTGTATAAGACTTTCAGCATATGACACATTTAGGCAGTTTGTTCTGCCATACTATGTTTGCTTTTTGTTTGATTTAGTGCATATGCAGGTGCATAAAATCGGCTAAAAAGCTTGTAAAGTGATTTTTCAAGCACAACTGGATTTGAATATACATACCGTGTTCCGATTCTTCCTGACATTTTTTTCTTTTTCAATAATTTTTTGAAGTTCTTTCCAATGAGTGCAAGTTCTTCTGATATAACTTGTTCACTTGCAAACGAGGTATCACTCGTTTCCTCCTTTGCCATTGATCTCAGGATTTTCTCTTGAGCCTTGAATGCCAGAGTTTTCTTCCTTGCCTCATCAATTTGCCTCTTCTGCTCAACTTCCAAGTTATATGTATGCAGCACACCATATAGATGAGCTAAGGACATCTTTGTTAGTTCTCTGGACTCCCTTATGGGTGTGGTCTTTGTCCCCCAAACCTCACGAAGTGATCTCATGACCCTTAGGTTGACTTCCTTATTATCAAAAGTCTTCCCCAGATTTTTGAGATTGTTGATAAGTACATTAAACCTCTCATAAAAACTGGTTAGGTTCTCATCATATTTCATTGAGACCCAGTCATACTACTGCATCAGGACATCCTTCTTGTTTTCTTTGATTTCATTTGTTCCTTCATTTCTGAGTAGTAGAGCATCCTATGCTACCTTTGTAGTTGTTGTATGAACCACTATCTCAAACATGTTATCATCAAGAGCTTTGAATCTTTGATTCCTTCCCCTTCTATCCACCAGTTCTAGATCATTAAAAGTGATTTGGGCTTGTTCACTTCGTTGTTTGTATCTATTGGATCTGACATCTTTGGTATGTATAGTCTATCAGTGATGATGCATGCATTCTTTCATCTATTGAATCCAAGTGTGCAAGCATCCTCAGCTTCCAGTGATTAAACTTGTCGAATGAGCATGCTGGTGGCTCTTCGTTGTTGGTGTATTTGGGTAGCTTTGGAGGAGCCATGTTTTCTTTACAAAATAAGCTGTTAGTAACTTGTTGCAGATTTAAATATAAAGATATAACCTTTTCTTTTCAAAACTGTTAGGTCTGAAAAATCAACCTAGAAGGGGGAGGGGGGGTGAATTGGTTGATTTAAGCTTTATGAGAGCAACGCAGCGGATTTCTTGTTTTGAACACTAATATTCTTTGTTTTGCTGTAGTGATTAATTTCTAACAGTTTTAAAAGCACACAGCAATGAAAGAAAGTAAACAACATATGATTTATACTGATTTAGAGACTCTTTATCAACTGATAATTGAGAGTTTATTCCAGTCTTCCCTTGGTGAACAGTTTAGTCAATATAAGAGGCGAGTTCACTCTCTTCTTTTTATGGCTTACAAGAAAACCCCTTTTACAAGCTAGATAACTTGTCAAAAGGTTAAGAACCTAGATCTTTGCACAGATCCATCACTAGACTCTGCTGTAGCTTTTGTTCTTCAGTCCAAACTAGTAAACTCTCTTCTTGTTTCTTTCTCAGTTCACCTCACTCGAGTAGCTTTGAATCTTGGAATGTTTTGTAAGTTTGCACTTAATATCATGTTCAACAGCTCTTCTTACTGAGCTTCATCGATCCCCTTTTATATGCTAAGGGAATGAACCCATGACTTGTGTATAGGATCTAATGTGATAGGTGATCACATGTGAACCTCAACTGATGTTGACAGCTCACTTTTTTCTGATCCTCATACTGTCACACTATGAACCTCAAATCTTCGATTTTACTGAACCTTAGACCTCTGACCCAACCTCAGCAACCATCTCTACTACACTACAGTCTGCTGCACCTTAGTCTGCACTCAGTACCTGTTGAGACCTGGTATGTACCTAGTCTCTATTGCAACCTCATCTGTACCCAGATTTGATGGAATCCATGCATTGCTATGTTGGTCCTCGTCAGTAAGCTCAATCCTAAATCCTGAAGCATTTTTAGGTCTTTTGTTACTCATGCATGTCTTAGTTGCTTAGCTGAAATCCTCTGTAGTAGTCTGCATCCGGTGGCCCACATAATGGTCTCCATTTGTGGCCATCTGTTCTCCATTATCTGACCTAGACTGGAGCGACGTACCTAATTTCTAGCCTAAGCACACTAATAACATCATGGCTACTACTCCTAAGTTTTGTTTATCAATTTCTATACAAGTTGAGGGATTGCACATTCCTATTAGTAAAGGTGCTAGAGCTACTACACATGGATCTTTTTGGTCTGGTAAAGATTGAAAGTCTAAGTAGGAAGAAATACACCTTGGTCATTGTAGATGATTAATCTAGGTACATATGGGTATTCTTTCTACACAAGAAAAGTGACACATGTGATGTGTTAATAAGACATCTTAGACAAATTTCAACCGAAAAGGGTCAAGAAGTTTCAATACGAAGTGATCATGGAACCGAGTTTGACCAATATGATTTTGATTAGTATTGCAATGACTATGAAATTAGGTACAAATTTTCTACACCTAGAACCCCACAACAAAATGAGTTACAGAAAGGAAGAATTGGACTCTAATAGAAGCTTCTAGACAATGTCGTATGACTCTAACTAAGCTAAATGTTATTGGGCTAAGGTAGTAAATATAGCACGTTATGTTCTAAATGTATGCCTTGTACACAAACTGCACAATAAGACTCTATATGAGCTGTATAAGGGAAAGACCCCGTCTATAAGTTACTTTCATGTCTTTGTATATATATGTTTCATTCATATTAATAAGAAAGTCTATACTAGAAAATTTAGGTCAAAAGTAGATGATGGGATCTTGCTAGTATACTTTTCTGTCAGTAAAGTTTTTAGAGTGTTAAATCTGAGAATTGACACTGTTGAAGAAACTACTCGTGCATACTTTGATGAGTCAGACCTTGTACACACATAGGAAAATAATGTGGAAAATACAGTAGTGTATGTTGATATAAATGCTGAACAAGTTACAAAAGAGCAGCATACTATAAAGGAAACTGTAAGTTCAAGATTATAACAAGAACAAACTAGAGGGGAGGGGGTGAATAGACTGTTCTAAAAATTTCTATGACTAAAGACAAACTACTCAGCGTAAAACAGTAATCTATGCTAATTAGATCAGATAGGCAGCTCTTATCAATATAAACCAGTCTGACTATGGAATTGAGCTGATGATGTTTAATCTATCAACTATTTGCCAACCAAATTACTAAACTAAAGATAACGAACAAGAATCATGGTCCAACTCTTCTGTTCAAATAAATAACAGCAAAATGTATAATCTAATCCTATCAGATCAATGATCAAACAATGATTAACCAAGATTCTTGTCAATAGAGTCTTGATTTGATCATATTAGTGAGTTAACTATGATTGTATCAGTGAAGATAAAAGCAAAAACAAAGACTACATAATTTATTGTAGTTCTGACTCAAATTAGTATTACGTAACTGACTTGAACTTAATCCACTCTTCCTCTTGTTAGCATTGTACAAACCAAGAAGGGAATCCACTAAATCATCTCAAATCTTTTCTTGAGATCACTTAACAGATCTTTTCACATAACCAAATTTCAACAAATCTATGATCAAATGATCCTCATCAGATCCACCAACCAATCTCAATAGATTGCCAAAAGTAATACACTCACAAGGCTAGAAGACTTGCACCAATCATCCTCTTCATCATGATGTTCTTGAGAAAACTGATTCTTGATAAACACTTTCTTGATGGGGGGGGGGGGGGGGGGG
>LIEC01005998.1:39692-84888 GCA_001925005.1 Drosera capensis
GAGAGAGATGATTGTTCTTGTATCTCCCCCTAAATTGATGCTAACAAAAAACTTCTATGTAATACAACAAGTACACTTCTTTTTCTTACAAACTAAGTACATCTTCTTGAAACTAAGTTCAACTAAATTACATTGTTCATAACAACATAATTAAAATAATAAAAAAAGAGCAATCTGAGTTTGAACTTTGATGCTCTTTGCCTTTGTTGCTCTTGTATCTTCGTTCTTCCTTACTTTCTTTGCTATGCTTTTGATGCTTGTCCTCTGTACCTCTTCTGAAGTGTCCTCTGCATTCTTCGTAGGATTCTTCCTTATGATGCTCAAACCTCTTGGGCTCCTTTCCATGCTCAGAGGAACTTTTCCTCTTTGCTGCAGAAGATTTCTCCCCTTGAGTCTTAGAGGTGATCCTCTGCTACTCGTCTGCAGGCTTAAACCTCTGTGGCTCTACTTCAGATATTTTCTCCCTCTTTTTGTTAGCATGTAGGGTGGAGGTTAGTGCTTCAAGAGTAGTGCGGACGCCCTTGAGTTCAGAGAAGATGTTTCTCTGAAATACTTGTAGTTTGGGTTCAAGGAGACCAAATTTGATATCATTAATTTGCATATGCTCATTAATTTGCTACTTGGTTCTCTTCATATTGTCATGGAGCTTTCGGAGTTCAGAAGCTTGTTGCCCTTTGAACTTGTTGAAGTTGGAGGTATAAATTCTTTGATTGTGAAGATTCACTCATATGTTTTGTTTCATCTAATCAATGACTCATGCTGCTAGATTCCTTAGCGTCTCTCCAAAATTATCAAAGGTTGATTTTCTAAACTCCTTTTCTGCAGCTAGGTCTGCTGCAATTGGCACTAGAGTTTCGAACCATAAGTGCATTCCATAGATTTCTTTATCAAGAGCTGGCGCAGTCTGTATTGTGTGGTGTCTTCTGAAGGTGAAGAGGGGATTCTTTCACCTTGTTGATGAGGTTGAACAGAGAGAATCTAAACTTCATGTTCCTCAAAAGCTTTCTTGAGGTCTTTGATTGCAGTTGGGGTCATGTTGGTTGCTGAGGTATCACTATACATTGGCTCCAGAACTACAAAGGGTATATTTTGTGCCATTTGTGCTAGCCCAAATGCAGATGGTGAAGTAAACACGATGTGTTGAATATCTCGAGATGGAGTTGCTTGTTGTTCCTCTTGTAAGGTTCGAGTTTCAACCAAGAGGGGAGGGGGGCGAATAGGTTAAATAAGACTTGAATGGTCTTTTTATGCGGAATACTAATTTTATGCAGATTATTGTTATATGTAGACTATTGAGGTAGTCTGTAGATGACAATCTGTAGATGACAATTAGCTGTGATGATTTATTAGAAGCAATTCTAAATATCAATGTAGTGAAAGCAATAAATAAACACAGTATTTATACTGCTTTAGACACTCGATATCAAATGATGACCGAGAGCTTAGTCCAGTCTTTCCTTGGTGACCAGTGTAGTTAAGCCAAGAGGTGAGTATCACAATCTCCTTGTTTGAGCTTACAAGAAACTTCCATTTTATAAGTTGTCTAACTTGTTCAAAAGACAAAGAACATAGATCTTTGCACAGATCCAAACTCCGGGATCTGCTGCAAGATTTGTTCTTCTGCAGACTAGTGGCACTTTCAACTGTATCTTCTCCATTGGCTTTCTTGAGTAATCTCTGAATTGCTAGATTGCTTTGCACTCTTTGCTTTTCAATCCTTTTTCAACAGCACTACTCAATAAGCTTCACCAGTTCCCTTTTAAAGGCTCAAGGAACGAACCTATGGTAGACAACGCACTATTCCTAGAATGACACTTTGCCACTAGTGTTGCCTACCATCTCGTTCCTGATGCTGGCAGTCCACTATCCCCAGAATTTGTGTCATTGTTACTTTAACTCAAATCCTCGCTTGACTGACTTCAAACCTCTGACCCCACCCTGACAATCATCTCTGCTGCAACTTCTAGTCTGCACCCAGTCTCTGTTATAACCTCGTCTGCATCCCATATTGTAATCCTAGTCTGCACCCAGTCTCTGTTGCAACCCTTTTCTACATTCAGATCTGACTCTGTTAATGTCTTGCCATGCTGGTCCTTGTCTGCAAGCTCAGTCCTTCATCCTGAGGCCTTTGAGTTTTTTTGTTGCTTATCAATGCACTAGCTGTTTATCCAAAGTTCTCTGTAGTATTTTGCATCTGGTGGCTTGCACAATCCTCATACATCTACAACCGTCTACTCACTGGCATATGACCTAGACTGTAACTACCTACTTGACTTCTAGCCTAAACATACTAACTACAATGTAACTAATACATCTAAGTTTTGTTACATCAATTTCTATTCAAATGGAGGGATTACACATTCCTATCAATCTCCCCCTAAATTGATGCTAACAAAAACTCCTTTGTAATACAACAGGAATACTACTTTCTTACAAACTAAGTACAGCTTGTTGAAACTAAGTTCAACTTAATTACATTGTTCATAACAATATAATTAACATAAAATAAAAAAAATGAGCAATCTTAGTTTTACCTATGATGCTCTTTCCCTCTATGGCGCTTGCGTTTTTGTTCTTCCTCACTTTCTCTGTTGTGCTTTCAATGCGTGTCCTCTGAATCTCTTCTGAAGTGTCCTTTGCGTTCTTCATAGGATTCTTCCTTATGATGCTTAGACCTTTTGGGCTCCTTACATTGTTCCTCTGAGCTTTTCCTCTTTGCTGCAGAAGATTTCTCCCCCTGAGTCTTAGAGGGGGTCCTCTGCTGCTGCTCGTCTGCAGGCTTAGACCTCTGCTGCTATGCTTCAGATAGTTTCTCCCCCTTTTTGTTAGCACTTAGGGTGGAGGTTAGTGTTTCAAGAGCAGTGCGGATGCCCTTGAGTTCAGAGAAGATATTTCTCTGAACTACTTGCAATTTGGTTTCGAGGAGAACAAATTTGATGTCATTGATTCGCATGTGCTCATCAATCTGCTGCTTGGTGGTTTGCATTGTTTCATTGAGCTTTTGTAGTGCAAAAAACTGTTGCCCCTTGAATTTTCTGAAGTTGGAGGTATGGATTTTTTGATTGTGAAGATTCACTAATCTATTTTGGTTCATCTAATCAATGACTCCGGCTGCTAGATTCCTTAGCGTCTCTCCAAAATTGTCGAAGGTTGATTTTTTGTGCTCCTTTTCTACTGCTAGGTCTCCTCCAATTGGCTCTAAAGTTTCTAGGAGATCGTGGAAGGCAGTCCTGATCCATGAGTGCATTCCATAGATTTGTTGGTCGAGTTGGCGTAGTCGGTACTGTGTTGTGTTTTCTTAGGGTGAAGAGGGGATTCTTTCACCTTGTTGATGAGGTTAAACAGAGAGAATCTGAACTTCATGTTCCTCAAATGCTTTCTTGAGGTCTTTGATTGCAGTTGGAGTCATTTTGGTTGTTGAGGTATCACTATACATTTGCTCTAGGATTGCAGAGGATACTTGTGATGCCATTTGTGCTAGCCCAAATGCAGATGGTGGAATAAACACAATGTCTTGAATGTCTCGAGATGGAGTGGTTTGTTGTTCCTCTGCTGCAACATGATAGTAGTCATCTATATCTTTTGTCTCGACTCTAGGGACAGTGAACTCTTCTGTATTTATGGGAGCTTCTATGGACGTAACTTCAGCTACAGGTGAGTCTTCCTCAATTTCAGGGAGTTCTTCTTTGTGTTGTTAAGTGGCTTGTCCCTCATCTGCATGCTCATCAAGTGCCTCTTCTACTGCAAGAGCAATGATAAATGGTGTTTCTGCAACGGATTCGTCAGTTGATAGTTCATCATGACCTTCTTCTACAGTTGGCAGTGCTACCATGGCCTCAGCTGTTGGTTCTGCTTGGGTGGCAGCTGGAGGGGCATTTCCTTCAACTACAGATGTCTCTCTGCAACGACTTCTACTACAGGAGTTTCTTCAGGTTTCTTGGCTGCAGTTAGCTGCATTTGCACTCCTTCAGCAGCTACTTGATCGATGATGTCACCTCCATTATCATCTCCATCATCACCTGCTGGTTGATGTTCTCCTAGATCAGGTCGAGAAAGGTAATCATAGACCTCCTCGGTGGCAGCTTTGATATGTTTTTCCAGGATCCTTTTGAGTTCTGCTTCGATTTCTAGAGTGTTGACAAACTCAATGTGCCTAAGGAGGGCATGTATGATCCTTTTGGTCTTCAATGTGGAGTCCTTGAATTCAAGAGCGCCATTGATCAGGAAGTGGGTTTCCTTAGGTCTTATTGACCTTCTTACTTCCTTCTTTTAGAGTTCAACCAGTTGATGAATCTCCCCTTCTGTCATTCCAGTTATGTCACCAATCAATGTCTTGGATTGGTCTGGATTGATCTGGTATAGTGTTTTGGGTCCTTGGGGAATCAACTTTGGTCTTGTAGACCTTGTTGTTCTTCTTGAAGTGGTTGTCCTTGCTAGTGCTTTTGGGGTTGGTGTCGGTGTTTGTCTTGGTCTCTTGATAGGTAGATTGTGTTGTGACACGAACTCCTGAATCAATTTGTCACTTTGGGCCTTCTTCTTCATCTTCGCTTTTGTCCTTTCCATAAGCAGTTGAGTATCTATGACTTTCTGCTGTAGTAGACTTGCCTCGACTGCCTTGACCATCTGTATTACTGATTCAATGATCTTCTCAAGAGAGGGCTTTTTCGGAGTTGTGGATGTTGTTTTCGTCCATATGGCAATTGCAGTGGTTGGTTGGTCATCTATAATTGTTGAAGTTTCAATTCTACCGCCTAAGAATGGAACAATTGTTGTTGTCGTTGTTGGCTCTAATGCAAGAGGTCTGATAGTGAGTGTAGGTGCAACAGAGGTAACTAGGGTTGGTTCCGTCTGCAGAGCTGATATCTTGGCCTCGATTTCCCTTATTTCTTCGTGGGTATAGCCTTTTGCAACGAGCCTTTGCTTGAACTCAGCTCGAGGTCCTTCTCTTATCTCATGAAAGCTCACTTGGGCTTCCAAGATCAGGTTCTTCAGGTCTTCATCTGCTCCTGCCTTCAGGAATTGAATTGCCATATTTGCACCATGAAGAGAGGCAATTTCAGGTACTTTTGGTGGAATTTTTTAGGAAGAAGTCTCAGTTATCAGCCCAATCTGCACTATTACAGACTGTTCAATGGCTTCCTCAGTCTTTACTATTGCGAACTATGTTTCTTCTTCGTTGATTATGATTGGTTCTGCAGCAGGCTTGTCGAATTCGGTTTCCTCGTCGGAGGTATGCATAATGATTTTCCTCAATGTTACTCTTGGTTTCTTTAATTTCTGTTAAGCTGGCATCTTCTTGATCTGTTTCTTTGCAGACCGGGTATATACTGCAGTAGTCTGCACTACGACAGTGGTCTACTTGGTCTTCCATCTGGTCTGCACTATTGATTGTAGTCTGCATTCAACTTATTGACTAAGTAGTATAGCAATATTGTTAGTCTGCATTTTTCATGAATGATGCTAGTTTGCATTATATACGTGCAGTAGAGCTATAAAAAAATTTGGCCAGTTTTATAGTTTTAAATCAAGTATACCCAATTCTTCATGAAATTGAATGAACTTGTTTTCATCAAGAGGTTTTGTAAAAATGTGTGCAACTTGTTTTTCTGTTGGAATGTATTCCAATTTAATATGACCTTTCTGCACATGATCCCTGATAAAATGGTATCTGACATCAATATGCTTGGTTCTTGAATTAAAAACTAGGTTTTTTGAAATATCCATTGCAGAAGTGCTGTCACAAAATATAGAGGTTTTAGAGAGTATTATACCGTAGTCTCCAAGTTGTGACCACATCCATAGTATTTGTGCCGCACAGCTTCCAGTAGCAAGGTATTCGGCTTCTACAGTAGAGGTAGACACAATATTCTGCTTCTTGGTGAACCATGATATTAACCTTGCTCCAATGAATTGACATGATCCACTTGTGCTCTTTCTGTCAAATGTGCATCCTGCAAAATCTACATCTGAACAACCTATTAGTGTAAAATCTGATTCCCTAGGATACCATACACCAAGATTTGGAGTTCTTTTGAGATATCTTAGGATTCTCTTTGTTACGATGTAATCGGATTTCTTGGGATCAGATTGATATCTTGCACAAACGTAGACTGCATATTGAATGTCTGATCTACTTGCAGTAAGGTATAATAAAGATCCTATTATTCCTCTATACATTGTTTGATTTATTTTTTTTCCAAGTTCATCATTTTCTATCTTAATTGATGTGCTCATTGGGGTTTTCATATGACCAGCACTATCTAATCCATACTTTTTAATTGTGTTCTTTAAGTATTTGGATTGATTTAAGAAAATTCCACCTTTTAGTTGTTGTACTTATAGTCCTAGGAAATATTTTAGTTCTCCCATTAAACTCATTTGACATTTGGATTTCATTAGTTCTCTAAATCTTTCACAAAGCTTATCATTTATGCAACCAAATATAATATCATCAACATTGATTTGCACTAACAACAAGTGTTTCTTATGCTTCTTTAAGAACAGAGTAATATCCACCGTACCTCTCTCAAATTTATTCTCACAGAAAAACGTTGAGACAGTTTCATACCATGCCCTAGGTGCTTGCTTTAGCCCATATAATGTCTTATCTAACCTATATACATGCTCTCGATAATCATAGTTCTCAAAACCAGGAGGTTGTTCAACATAAACTTCCTCTTGTGGCTTTCCATTTAGAAATGCTGTTTTTACATCCATTTGATAAACTTTAAATCCTTGGTATGTTGCATATGCAAGGAATATTCGTATGCCTTCTAATCTTGCTACAGGTGCAAAGGTTTCATCAAAATCAATTCATTCTTCTTGTGAGTATTCCTTAGCAACTAATCTAGCCTTATTTCTGATAACTGTTCCATTTTCATCAGATTGGTTTCTAAACACCCATTTGCAACCTATAACTGGATAGTGTCTCGGTCTTGGTGTGAGATACCATACCTCATTTCTTTCGAATTCATTTAGTTCTTCTTGCATTGTATCTACCCAGCTTGGATCATTTAGAGCTTCATTTATTACCTTAGGTTATATTTCATATATGAAATAGGTAGACAAACATTCAGCATTTGTTGGACTTCTAGTCTGCACAGATGCATTCTTATCTCCTATTATATCATCTTGTGTATGTGCCTTAATCCATCTTCCTTTGTCTTGTTCATTTGATTCTGATTGTTGTTAAGGTTGTTCTTCTGCCTCTACTGTAGTGTCATTATATGCAGACGACTCTTCCTTGTCTACAGTATTAATGACCTCTTCTGCAGCCTGTTCTTTTCATGCACATTCCTCATCAAATTCATTTGCATTTCTTAAGAATGTTTCTTTTTCATCAAACGATATATGAACTGACTCCTCAACAGTCTGTGTTCTTTTATTGGACATTCTAAAAGCTTTGCGGTTTGTTGAGTATCCTAAGAAGGTTACCTCTTCTTTCTTAGGATAAAATTTCTATAAATAGTTTTTATCATTGTTATGCATATAACGAATGCATCCAAAGGCATAAAAATATTTAACACTTGATGTTTTTCTTTTCACAATTCATAGGGGGTTTTCTTAAAAAGCTTGTGAATTGTGCATCTATTTTGAGTGTAGCAAGCTGTGTTAACTGCTTTTGCCCAGAAGCTTTTGGATAAGTTTGCATTAGAAATCGTTGTTCTAATTGCCTCTATAAGTGTTCTATTCTTTCTCTCAGCCATACCATTTTGTTGGGGTGTTCTTGGTGTTGAGAAGTTATGTTTAATTCCATGATCATTGCAGTAGACATCTATTCCTGTCTGATCAAACTCAGTACCATGATCACTTTTAATTGTGATTACTTCTATTCCTTTTGGATTTTGGATTTGTCTAAGGAACCTTGTTAGCAGACCACATGTTTCACTCTTTCTATGTCAGAATATTACCTAAGTATATCTGAAGTAATCATCTATTATAACTAGAGTGTATCTTTTTCTGCTTAAGCTTTCCATCTGAACTGGACCAAAGAGATCCATATGTAAGAGTTCAAGAATCCTAATAGATTCTGAGGAGTTTAAGGATTTAAAGCTTTCCTAGTCTTCTTTCCTTCCTGACATGGTCTGCATAATTTATCCTTTTTAAATTTTATTTGAGGGAGTTCTCTTACTAGGTCCTCTGAGTATAATCTTGCTATAGTTTTGAATTAAGATGAGCTAATCTTTTGTGCCATAGCCAGTTTGTATCTTCAGCTTCTGTAGTGTAGAAACAAGTTATTTGTTCTGACTGTGATGAATCAAAGTCTACTGCATATATATTTCCTTTTCTAATTCCTAGTAATTTAACTTCTTGTGTGATTTTATCTTTAACTTGACATGTATCATGAGTAAATGACACATCATAAGTTTTATCACACAACTGACTAATAGATAGCAGGTTATGTTCTAAGCCCTTGACATAAGTAACATTTCTAAAGATTAAAGAACATGTACCAAGGGTAAAGCAGGTTATCCACACTTGAATTATCTTTTTGTGTGAATTCCACTATTCAAATGATTTGTGGCCGATCTTGCCATAGGTAAAGCAGTAGACCTTTGGTCTTATGCTTCTTAGTGGTCTGCTCCACTTGGTCTACTGCTCTTGACATGAGCATGTGTGTCTCGAATATGGTTTTCTCCAAGTTAATCTTGAGAAATTATTCCATACTGAGTAGTTAGGTGTATGTTGAGCTTCAAAGAGCCTTTCTCTAAATTCCCTTTTAGTGTTTCTTGCTTTTTGCTTCTCATTATATTTATCATACGCATGTACAGGTAGTCTGCTCCAATTTCTTTGAGGTTCAGTAGTAGAGATCCTACTTTACAATAAAGATCTCTTGAGAATATTGTTCTTTCTCAGTAGTATTAGTGCAGCTGAGCTTTTCCTGCTTTGCATAGTTTATGCAGCAGAGCGTTGGCTCTTATGCACATATCATGCAGCATAGACATTCTTCTTCTCCACACCTACTGCAGTAGAGATGTTCTTTTTCTACAGGACTTTTGCAGTGGTCTGCTCTACTTTCTTGGTAGTGACCTTTTTATCTGCATTGTTGTTCAACCAGTCATTGTATCCTAACCCAGTTTTATCATGGGAGGATTGACCTGTGTTGATCAGTTTTTGCAGATCTAAGGTCTTGCCATTCTAGGCATCTACCTGCTTTTGAAGCTCAGTGTTTCTCAAGGTAAGTGTTTCCACTACTACATTGAGAAGCTTCACTTTTTCATTTGCTTCCTTCAGATTATCTTGAGCATTGATTAGACTATTATTAATCTCTTCATTTAAATTGCATTTCTCCTTGAGAGTTGCAATTTGCTTAAGATTTTCTTTATTTTCTTTTAAAAGAGAAATGAAGTTTTCAGCGGTTTCTTGAAGTGCTTCCTTCAATTTCTCTGTAGTGGCCTCCGAGTCAGAGAGATTAAATACCTGCTTTTGTTCTTCTTCTTTTGCCATGAGACATAGCTGAGCATTTGACATGATATCTTCATCATCAGAGTCTATGTCGCTCCATGTCTTTGCTGCGTAAGCCTTGTCTCTTTCCTTTCTCCTAGGGGTGACCTTGTTGTGGTCCTTCTTGAACTTTGGTGCAGACGAGTCTTGGATTGGTTGTCTGCATTGAGCTGTAAAACGTCCTGGTTTGCCATATTTATAGCAGACTTCCTTGTCTGCATCTTTGGTTTTTGAGGGAAAGTTCTTTTTGAAGGTTCTCTTTTTGAATAGATCTTTCCCATTAGTTCCAGTTCTTTTGATAGATCTTCTTCACTTGCAGATGAGGTATCACTCTTCTCCTCTTCTGCCATGGATTTCAAAACTCTCTCTTGAGCTTTGAAAGCCAAGGTTTTCTTTCTTGAATCATCAATCTGCTTCTTTTGCTCAACTTCAAGATTGTAGCTATACAGAACACCATAGAGTTGAGCCAGGGACATTTTTGTTAGATCTCTGGATTCTCTTATAACAGTTGTCTTTATGTTCCAGATTTCACAAAGTGATCTCATAAACTTTAGGTTGACTTACTTGTTTTCGAAAGTTTTGCCTAAGGTTTTGAGATTGTTAATGAGAATATTGAATCTTTCAAAGAAGGAATATTGTTTATGTCCCGCCTGTCATATGAAATTCTGACAGGCGGGACATAAAGGGTTGTCTTTTCCAAAAAAATCACTTATTATATAGATCTTATGCCATGTTTTGAGGCGGAACATGCTTTTGGTCATAATCACTAATCTTTTCAACCACAAAACTCTTCCAATCCCCCACTCATATTACAAGCAGTCTTGTTGATTAATTTAATTTAACTTGAAACATACTCAATCACTCTCATTCACACTTAATCATTGATCACAAACTCTGATTCGATTCATCTTCAGATTTTGTAATGCCCTAATTTTCCATAGCATATTAATACATAATAATAGAAATGACGTCACTATCGCTGAGTCCCAACACCATCGGTAGGCAATAATTAACCTATTTAGGTACAGAAATAAATAAAATACACATAGACATAAACCTAAAATATTATCAAATACAGTAGAACTTCACATTAATTTCATATTTTACTTAGTTCATAAACAATAATACAACAGATGCATATTAACACCATGATAGAAATTCATCCATTTGTATAGAAATTCTTGTCACAAAACTTCGATGTATTAGTTATAATATAGTTAGCGTGTTTAGGCCAGAAGTCAAGCAGGTAGTTGCAGTCTACGTTAGATGCCAGTGAGCAGATGATTATAGATGTACTAGGATCGTGCAAGCCACCAGATACAGACTACTACAGAGGACTTTGGATGAACAACTATTGCATTGATAAACAACAAAAGAACATCAAAGTCTCCAGGATCTAAGGACTGAGCTTGCAGATGAGGATCAACACAAAATACATCAAGGTGTAGTAGAACTGGGTGCAAACCAAAGTTGCAGCATAGACTGGGTGCAGAGTAGGGTTACAATATGGGATGCAAACTAGGGTTATGGCAGAGACTAAGTGCAGCAAAGGATGGTTGCTGGTGGTTGGGTCAAAGGTTTGAAGTCAGTCAATCGGAGATTGGAGTTAAAGTAACAACCGCAAGGTGAAGGTGAAGCATCAGGAACGAAATATGGGGGACATTAGTGGCAAGGTGAAGCTTATTGAAGTAAGGCTATTGAATAAGGATTGAAAAGCAAAGAGTGTAAAGCAATCAAAAATTTAGAGATTACACAAGTAAGCTAAATCGTGAAGATACATTTGAGGGTGTCACTAGTCTACAGAAGAACAAATCTTGCAGCAGAGTCCAGGTCTTGGATCTATGCAAAGTATTTAGTTTCTTTATCTTTTGTACAAGTTAGACAACTTGTAAAACAAAGTTTCTTATAAGCTCAAACAAGAAGATAGTGATACTCGCCTCTAGGTTTGACTACACTAGTCACCAAGGAAAGACCGAACTAAGCTCTCGATTATCATTTGATATCGAGTAACTGAACCAGTATAAATACTGTGTCTATCTATTGTCTTTACTACATTGATATTTAGAATTGTTACTAACAAATCAACACAGCCATACAGAGATAAACTCAAAGAGTTATAAATCTCTACTGCAGATTACCAACTCTTATATGCAGACTACCTAAGTAGTCTGCATAGAACAGTGGTCTGTAAAGAACTAGTATTCCGCATCAAAGTTTGAATAAATTTTTGAAACAACCTATTCACCCTCCCCCTTCCCCTCTAGGTTGAAACTTGAACCTTACAATTGGTATTATAGCCTGACTTTCCAGACTTAACAGTTCTTGGAAAGAAAAGGTCATAAATCTTATTTGCAAAGAAGTTACTAACAGTTTGTGTGTATAAAGATCATCATCAATAATGGCACCACCAAAGTTCCCCAAATGCCCTAACAGTGGAAAATCTCCAACTTGTTCTTTTGACAATTTTAATCACTTGAAGCTAAGGATGCTTGCACATCTCAATTCAATAGACGAAAGGATGCAAGACATTGTCCTCGAAGGACCAAACGTTCCAATGATGCCAGATCCGAAAGATCCAACAAGAGAAGTGCAACGACCAAAATCCCTCTAGTCCAGAGAAGACTGGGATCTGGAGATGGTTGATAGAAAAGCCATAAATCAAATATTCAAATCTCTTGATGACAATATGCTTGAGATTGTGGTTCATACTAAGACAGCAAATGAAGCATGGGAGGTTCTACTCCTAAGGAATGAAGGAACTAATGAGTTCAGAGGAAACAAGAAGGATATATTGATACAACAATACGAACTGGTCTCAATAAGATCTGATGAGAATCTGACCACTTTCTTTGAAAGGTTCAATGTTCTCATCAACAATCTTAGAACCTTAGGAAAGACTTACGAAAACAAGGAAGTCAACCAAAAGTTTATAAGATCTCTTGGTGAAATCTGGAACACAAAGACAACAACTATAAGAGAATCCAGAGATCTAACAAAGATGTCCCTCGCTCAACTGTACGGTGTTTTGCACACCTACAATCTTGAGGTTGAGCAAAAGAAACAGATTGATGATGCAAGAAAGAAGACCTTGACTTTCAAAGCTCAAGAGAGTTTTGAAATCCATGGCAGAAGAGGAGACCAGTGATACCTCGTCTGCAAGTGAACAAGGTCTATCAGAAGAACTGGCGCTGATGGGAAAGAAGTTCAAGAAGCTATTCAAAAAGAGAACCTTCAAAAAGAACTTTCCCTCAAAAACCAAAGACGCAGAAAAGGAAGTCTGCTACGACTGTGGTAGACCAAGACATTTTGCTGCTCAATGCAAACGACCAACACAAGACTCGTCCGCACCGAAGTTCAAGAAGGATCATAACAAAGTCACCTCTGGAAGAAAAGAAAGAGGCAAGCTTATGCAGCAAAGACATGGAGTGATACAGACTCTGATGACGAAGATATCATATCAAATGCTCAACTAGGTCTCATGGCGAGAGAAGATGAACAAAAGCAGGTATTTGATCTGTCTGACTCAGAGGCTACCATAGAGAAATTGAAGGAAAAACTTCAAGAAACCTCTGAAAACTTTATTTCCCTTTTAAAAGAAAATAAAGAAAATCTTAAACAGATTGCAATTCTAAAAGAGAAATGCAATTTAAATGAGGAAACAAGGAATAGTCTAATCAATGCTCAAGATAAACTGAAAGAAGAAAATGAAAGAGTGAAACTTCTCAATGCAGTGTTGGAAACACTTACATTGAGAAACACTAAGCTTCAAAAGTAAGTGGATGCTTCGAATGGCAAGACCCTAGATCTACAAAATCTGATCAACACAGGTCAATCCTCCCATGATAAAACTGGGTTGAGATATAATGACTGGTTGAACAACAATGCAGATAAAAAGGTCTCTACCAAGAATGATGAGCAGACCACTACAAAAGTTCAACAGATAAAGAACATTTCTACTGCAACAGGTGTGCAGAAAAAGAATGTCTCTGCTGCAGCATATGTCCATAAGAGCCAACGCTCTCCTGCACAGACACTGCAAAAGCAGCAAAAGCTCAGCTGCACAAACAGTACTGAGAAAGATTAGTATTCTCAAGTGATCTTTACTGCAAAGTAGGATCTCTACTACTCAACCTGAAAGGAGTTGGAGCAGATTACCAGTACATGCTTATGATAAATACCATAACAAGCAGAAATGCCTTATGAAGCTCAGCATACACCTAACTACTCAGTATGGAATAACTTCTCAAGATTAACTTAGAGAAAACCATATTCGAGACACACATGCTCATGTCAAGAGCAGCAGACCACTATGAAGCATAAGACCAAAGGTCTATTGCTTTACCTGTGGCAAGATCGGCCATAAATCATTTGAATGGTGGAACTCACACAAGAAGATAATTCAAGTGTGGATAACAAAAGCTAACCAATAAGGACTCAAGTGAGTGGGTACCATGTACAAGCTCTTCATATTTTCATTATAGGAAAAGCAAAATGGCATATGGTACCTGGACAGTAGATCCTCAAGACACATGACAGGAAACAAATCTATCCTTGAAGACTACAGAAAAGAACAATGACCTCTTATCATATTTGGAGGAGGAAAGGTAGGTACAACTAAAGGTTATGGAACCCTTGGTACAGGTTCCTTAATCTTTAGAAATGTTGCTTATGCACTATAAAAGTTCTACTGAAAAAGAACATTTATACTACAATAGGTGTGCAGAAAAAGAATGTCTCTACTACAGCATATGTGCATAAGAGCCAACGTTCTGCTGCACAGACGCTACAAAAGCTCAGCTGCACAAACAGTATTGAGAAAGATTAGTATTCTCAAGCGATCTTTACTACAAAGTAGGATCTCTACTACTCAACCTGGAAAGAGTTGGAGCAGATTACCAGTACATGCTTATGATAAATACCATAACAAGCAGAAATGCCTTATGAAGCTCAGCATACACCTAACTACTCAGTATGGAATAACTTCTCAAGATTAACTTAGAGAAAACCATATTCGAGACACACATGCTCATGTCAAGAGCAGTAGACCACTAAGAAGCATAAGACCAAAGGTCTATTGCTTTACCTGTGGCAAGATCGGCCACAAATCATTTGAATGGTGGAACTCACACAAGAAGATAATTCAAGCGTGGATACCAAAAGCTAACCAATAAGGACTCAAGTGAGTGGGTACCATATACAAGCTCTTCATATTTTCATTACAGGAAAAGCAAAATGGCATATGGTACCTGGACAGTGGATCCTCAAGACACATGACAGGAAACAAATCTATCCTTGAAGACTACAGAAAAGAACAATGACCTCTTATCATATTTGGAGGAGGAAAGGTAGGTACAACTAAAGGTTATGGAACCCTTGGTACAGGTTCCTTAATCTTTAGAAATGTTGCGTATGTAAAGGGTTTAGAACATAAATTGCTATCCATTAGTCAATTGTGCGATAAAAATTATGATGTGTCATTCACCTGTGATACATGTCGAGTAAAGGATAAAATCATACAAGAAGTCAAATTACTAGGAATTAGAAAAGAAAACATTTATGCCGTAGACTTTGATTCATCACAGTGAAAACAAATAACATGTTTATATACTAAAGAAGCTGAAGATACAAACTGGCTATGGCACAAAAGATTGGCTCATCTTATTTTCAAAACTATGGCCAGACCATCCTCAGAAAACCTAGTAAGAGAACTCCCTCAAATAAAATTCAAAAATGATAAACTATGCAGACCATGCCAGGAAGGAAAGCAGACTAGGACAGGCTTTAAACCCTTAAACTCCTCAGAATCAATTAGAATTCTTGAATTGTTACATATGGATCTTTTTGGTCCAGTTGAGGTAGAAAGCTTAAACATATAAAGGTACACTCTAGTTATAGTAGATGATTACTCTAGATATATTTGGGTAATATTGTTACATAAAAAAGAGTGAAACATGTAGTCTACTCACAAGGTTCCTTAGACAGATCCAAAATGAAAAAGGAATAGAAGTAACCATAATTAAAAGTGATCAAGGTATTGACTTTGATCAGACAGGAATAGATGTCTACTACAATGATCATGGAATTAAACATAACTTCTCAGCACGAAGAACACCCCAACAAAATGGTGTGGCTGAGAGAAAGAATAGAACACTCATAGAGGCAACTAGAACAATGCTTTCTGATGCAAACTTAACTAAAAGCTTCTGGGCAGAAGCAGTTAACACAGCTTCCTATACTCAGAATAGATGCATAATTCATAAAACTTTATAAGAAAACCCCCTATGAATTGTGGAAAGGAAAGACACCAAGTGTCAAATACTTTCATGTTTTTGGATACATTTGCTATATACACAACAATGATAAAAGCTATTTATAGAAATTTGATCCTAAGGCAGATGAGGGAACCTTCTTAGGATACTCAACAAACAGCAAAGCATTTAGAGTTCATGTATCATTTGATGAAAAAGAAATATTCATAAGGGATGCAAATGTGTTTGATAAGGAATGTGCATGTAATGAACAAGATGCAGAAGATGTCATTAAGACAGCAGACAAGGAAGAGTCGTCTGTACACAATGACACTTCAGCAGACGTAGAAGAACAACATCAACAACAATTGGAAACTAATGAACAAGACAAAGGAAGATGGATTAAGGCACATACACAAGATGGCATAATAGGAGATAAGAATGCATCTATACAGACTAGAAAGGCAACGAATGTAGAGTGCCTGTTTGCCTGTTTCATATCTGAAATAGAACCAAAGGTAATAAATGAAGCTCTAAATGATCCAAACTGAGTAGATGTTATGCAAGAAGAACTAAATGAGTTCGAAAGAAATGAGGTATGGTATCTCACACCAAAACCCAAAAACTATCCTGTTGTAGGATGCAAATGGATATTTAGAAACAATTCTGATAAAAATGGCACAGTCATCAAAAACAAGGCTAGATTAGTTGCTAAGGGATACTCACAAGCGAAAGGAGTTGATTTTGATGAAACCTTTGCACCTGTAGCAAGATTAGAAGCCATAAGAATGTTCCTTGCCTATGCTGCATATCAAGGTTTTAAAGTCTATCAAATAGATGTAAAAAGTGTATTCCTAAGTGGAAAGCTGCAAGAGGAAGTTTATGTTGAACAATCTCCTAGCTTTGAGGACTATGAATATCTAGAGCATGTATATAGGTTAGATAAGGCATTATATGGGCTAAAACAAGCACCTAGGGCATGGTATGAAACTCTCTTAATTTTTCTCTGTGAGAATAAATTTGAAAGAGGTAAGGTAAATACCACTCTATTCTTAAAGAAGCATAAGGAAAATATATTGTTAGTGCAAATCTATGTTGATGATATTATATTTGATTGCACTAATGATAAGCTTTGTGAAATATTTACAGAACTAATGAAATCCAAATTTCAAATGAGCTTAATGGGGGAACAAAAATATTTCCTAGGACTACAAGTACAACAACTAAAGAGTTGAATCTTCTTAAATCAATTCAAGTACTTAAAGAACATGATTAAAAAGTATGGATTAGATAGTGATAGTCATATCAAAACCCCTATGAGCACATCAATTAAAATAGATAAAGATGAACTTGGAAAAAAAATAAATCAAACAATGTATAGAAGAATAATAGGGTCATTATTATACCTTACTGCAAGTAGACCAGATATTCAATATGCAGTCTGTTTCTGTGCAAGATATCAATCTGATTCCAAGGAATCCCATTACACTGCAGTAAAGAGAATCCTAAGATATCTCAAAGGAACTCCAAATTTTGGTGTATGGTATCCTAGGGAATCAGGCTTTACACTTATAGGTTTTCAGATACAGATTTTGCAGGATGTACAATTGACAGGAAGAGCACAAGTGGATCATGTCAATTCATTGGAGCAAGGTTAATATCATGGTTCAGCAAGAAGCAGACTACTATGTCTACCACTATCGTAGAAGCCGAATACATTACTGCTAGAAGCTGTGCTGCATAAATACTATGGATGAGGTCACAACTTGCAGACTATGTATAATATTTTTTTAGAACCTCTATTTTTTGTGATAACACATTTTCAATGGCTATTTCAAAAAATCCAATTTTTCATTCAAGAACCAAGCACATTGATGTCAGATATCATTTTATCAGAGATCATGTGTAGAAAGATCATATTAAATTGGAATACATTCCAACAGAAAAATAAGTTGCAGACATTTTTACAAAACCTCTTGATGAAAACAAGTTTATTCAATTTCTTGGAGAATTAGGTATACTTTATTTAAAACAGTAAAACTAGCTAAAATGTTTTACTACTCTATTGCATGTGTAGAAAGTAGACTAGCATTTTTCAGACTAGCAACATTGCTCTACTGCTCTACTCCTTAGCTAATAAGTAGAGTGGAGACTAGAATCAATATTGCTCTACTGCATCCATTTTAGAAAACTAAACATTTAATAACTGCTTTCCTAAAATAATTGCTCCAATGATGACTGTCGCAGCATAACGGTTAGAAAATGCACTCACAACGGTTATATTTTACAAACGAGTATAAAAACTGTAGATTTTCAATTAGAAAATCACTTTCTCTCTAATCACTCTCTCTCTCTCTCTAACAATGCCCAAACTCTACCTCTCTCAACTCTCAAGCGCTCTACTGCATGAAATCGAAACCCTAACCTCTTGAAAATTCTTCAAAATTTGATTTCTAAAACACTGCAATTCTTTCTAATTACTTTGAAAATGGCCAATACACCATCAAGCTCGTCAAAGAAAAGCCTTAAGTCCTCGAAATCTTAGACGAGTCCGACAAGAAAGATTGAACTTCAAACCGGCGTAGTATTTGATTTCAATATAATTCGCAACGAGTCAGAAGAGGTCAAAGACATAGCTGACCTGATCGAAGAGGCTGGACTCAAGTCTCTATGTGAACGCATAAGTAGAATATATAATGATGAAGTTCTGGACTTCATCAAAAAGGGGCAAGTTGTAAACAACCTGCAGCTTATTTCATATACCTCTACTGCACGAGGAATCTCAATCTATATAAACCCAGACGACCTTGCACAATACTTCAATCTTCCAAATGAAGATTCAAGGGTTAGTCCACCAGATGTTGTAAAATTAGGAAGGCAAGCAATGCTCAGGCAAGAAAGATGGAACGAAGGGATAAGAACAATGAAGAAGTTCTAATCAAAGGAGCACAAGTTACTTGCTGACATCGTGAAGAAAGTCATCCTCTCTAGAGAATTTAGCACAGATCAGATTACCACTGATCAGCAGGAGATCATGTGTGTAATTATCACAAAAGCTAGAGTCAACTGGGTCGGTTTACTCATGTATCAACTTGCCAGATCAGTACAAGCTAGACAACCACTACTCGGAAGGATAATCAGCATCCTTCTCAAACAGAAGTTGAAGCTTTCCGAGAAGGAAGGAAGGCCATGGAACCATGCCAAACAAATTGATGTCAAGAAGATAGGCAAGGTGCCTATAGGACTCATAAAGAAGACTGCAGCAGTGCAAACCCTGATAAAGCCTGCAGACCATCCATAAAAATCTGCAGAAGTGCAGACGAGACGGAAGGCCAAGCAGGCCACTATAGTAGTAAAGACTACTGCAGTACAGACATGATCTGCAAAGAAGCAAATCAAGAAGATGCCAGCTCAACCAAAAATAAAGCACCCCAGAGTAACAAGGAGGAGAATCATTGTGCACACCTTCGACGAAGAAACTAAATTAGAAAAACCTGCTGTAGAACCAATCACTATGAAGGAGGAGGAAACACAGTCTGCAATAGTGTAGACTGAGGAAGCCATTGAGCAGTCTGCAATAGTGCAGACTGGGCAAATAACTGAGCCATCTTCCTCAAAGATCCCACCTAGAGTACCCGAAATTGTTGCTCTTCATGATGCAAACGTGGCAATTCAGTTCCTGAAGGCAGGAGCAGATGAAAATCTGAAGAACCTGATCTTGGAAGCCTAAGTGAGCTTTCAAGAGATAAGAGAAGGACCTCGAGCTGAGTTTAGAGGCAAAGATGTCAGCCCTACAGATGCTCGCTGCAAAATGCTACACCCATAACGAAATAAAGGAAATAGAGGCAAAGATGTCAGCCCTACAGATGGAACCAACTTTAGTTACCTCTGATGCACCCTCCCTTACTATCAGACCTCTTACAGCAGAGCCAACAACAACAACGACAATTGTTCCATTCATCAACAATGGAATGGACACTTCAATAATTACAAAAGACCGACCAATGACTGCAATTGCAGCATGGACAACAACATCATCAACCACTCAGGAAAGGCCCTCTCTTGAGAAAATTATTGACACGGTCATGCAGACGGTCAAAGCAGTAGAAGAAAGAATACTATAGCAAAAGGCCATAGACACTCACCTGCTTGCTGAAAGAAAACAAGCTAAGATATAGAAGAAGGCCCTAAGCGAAGAATTGATTAGGGAGTTTATGGAAGAACACAAGCTTCCAATCAAGAGGACAACTAGAACTGGACGAACAACACGGTCTTCAAGACCAAAGTTGATTCCTCAAGGGTCAAAAATGCTATATAAGATAAATCCAGACCAATCACAAACTCTTATTGGGAACATCACTGGAATGACTGAAGGAGAGATTTGTCAAATGGCGCAACTTCATAAGAAGCAGAAGACGAGTAGGTCAACAAGACCAAAGGAACCCCACATACTCATCAACGGAACCGTAGAATCCAAGGATTCCACCCTGAGGAAAAATAGGCTGAGGCATGTAATCCTCAGACTTATTGAGTTTGTAAGCTCACCTGCAGTCGAGGTAGAGCTATAAAGGATCTTAAACAAACATGCCCAAGCCACAACTGAGAAGATCTATGACTATCTCTCCAGACCTGACCTCGGAGAACATCAACAATCCTATGGTGGCGATGATGATGATACCTCACATCATCCTGATGATCAGGTTGATGATGATGAAATCATTGATGAAGTTGCAGAGGAAGGAGTGCAAATGCAGACGATAACAACCGAGACTCCTACAGTAGAAGAACTTGCAGAAGAGACATCTGTAGCTGATAGAGATGCCCCCCCCCCCAAACTGCCACCCAAGAGGAACCAACAGCTGAGGAACAAGTAACACCACTAACTATAGAAGAAGGTCAAGCTGAGTCCCCAACAGATGAATCTGTCGCAGAAACATCACTGATCATTGCTTTTGCCGCAGAAGAGGCACATGACGATGAAGATGAAGGACAAGCCACTCAACAACCACAGAAGAACTCCCTGACATTGAGGAAGACTCACTTGGAACTGAAGTCACATCCATAGAAGCCCCCACAAATGCAAAAGAACTAACCATCCCTACAACCGAGATAAATAATGCAGATGACTTCAACCCAGTTACAGTAGAGGAACAGCAAGCAACTGCATCTCGAGACATTCAACCAATCATATTTACTCCACCATCTGTATTTGGGCTAGCACAAACAGCAGGAAATCTAACCTCTACAGTACTGGAACCTATGTATAGTGAGACCTCAGCAACCAGAATGACTTGAAGGAAGCTTTTAAAGAACATGAAGTTTAGGTCCTCTCTGTTCAACCACATCAATAAGGCGAACGAATCCCTTTCTCATCCTCAGAAGACACCACATAATACAGACTATGCCAGCTCGATCAAGAAATCTATGGAATACACTCATGGATCTGGACTGCCTTTCACTATCTACTAGAAACTCTGGAGCCAATTGTAGCAAACTTAGAAGCAGAAAAGGAAATCAGGAAAAGTACCTTTGACAACTTTGGCGACACACTAAGGAATGTAGCAGCAGGAGTCATTGACCAGATAAAGCAAAACAGATCAGTAAATCTTCACAATCAAAGAATCAACACCTCTAACTTCAATAAATTCAAGGGGCAACAAACTTTTGAACTAGGAAAGCTCCATGACGCTATACAGACCACCAAGAAGCAAATTGATGAGCATATACGCATCCATGATATCAAATTTGGTCTCCTCGAAACCAAATTGCATGTAGTTTAGAGAAACATCTTCTCTGAACTCAAAGGCGTCCGCACTACTTTTGAAGCACTAACATCCACCCTCAATGCTAACAAAAACGGGAAGAAACTATCTGAAGTAGAATCGCAGAGGTCTAAACTTGCAGATGAGCAGCAGAGGACCCCCTCTAAGAGTCAGGGGGAGAAGTCTTCTGCAACGAAGAGGAAAAGTTCCTCTAAGTAAGGAAAGGAGCATTCTTCTAAGAGGTCTACGCATCATAAGGAAGAATCCTACGAAAAACGTAGAGGACACTACAGAGATTCAAAGGAAAGGCATCGAAAACGCAGAAGAGATAGTGAGGAAGAACGAAGATATAAACGCAGCAGAGGTAAGGAGCAGCAAAGGTAAAACTTTAGATTGCTCATTTTTAATTATGTTGTTATAAAAAATATAATTAAGTTGAACTAAGTTTTAATAAAATGTATTTAAATAGTTAGAAAAAAAAGGTAAACTTGTTGTATTACATAGAAGTTTTTTTTAGCATCAATTTAGGAGGAGATTGATATGAACGTGCAATCTCTCCATTTATATAGAACTTATTTTAACAAAACTTAGATGTATTAGTTATAATGTAGTTAGTGTGTTTAGGCTCGAAGTCAAGTAGGTAGCTGCAGTCCAGGTTAGATGCCTGTGAGGGAACGATTGCAGATGTATTGGCATCGTGCAAGCCACCAGATACAGACTACTACAGAGGACTTTGGATGAATAGCTATTGCATTGATAAACAACAAAAGAACTTCAAAATCTCTAGGATCTAAGGACTAAGCTTGTAGATGAGGATCAACACAGAATGCATCAAGGTGCAGCAAAACTGGGTGTAGACCAAAGTTGCAGCAGAGACTGGGTATAGACTAGGGTTGCAGTATGAGATGCAGACTAGGGTTGCGACAGAGACTAAGTGTAAACTAAAGGTTGCAGTAGACTGAGTGCAATAGAGGATAGTTGCTAGTGGTTGGGTCAAAGGTCTGAAATAAGTCGATCGGAGATTTGAGTTAAAGTAACAACGCCACAAATTCTGGAGATCACTACCACATCAGAAATAAGATGTGGGGGACATTAGTGGCAAAGTGTCATTCTACGAACAATGCATTGTCTGATAGGTTAATTCCTTGAGTCTTTAAAAGAGAACCGATGAAGCTTATTGAAGTAAGGCTATTGAATAAGGATTGAAAGGCAAAGAGTGCAAAGCAATCAGAAATTCATAGATTACATAAGCAAGCTAAATCATGAAGATACAGTTGAGGGTGTCACTAGTCTGCAGAAGAAGAACAAATCTTGTAACAGAGTCTAGAGCTTGGATCTATGCAAAGTATTTAGGTTCTTTATCTTTTGTATAAGTAAGACAACTTGTAAAACGAAGTTTCTTGTAAACTCAAACAAGAAGATAGTGATACTCACCTCTTGATTTGACTACACTCGTCACCAAGGGAAGACTGAACTAAGCTCTCGATTATCATTTGATATCGAGTGTCTGAACCAGTATAAATACTGTGTCTATTTATTGTCTTTACTACATTGATATTTAGAATTGTTACTAACAAATCAACACAGCCATACAGAGATAAACTCAAAGAGTTATAAATTTTTGCTGCAGATTATCAACTGTTATATGCAGACTACCAGAATCGAATAATATGCGTTAGACACGAGACCGAGGTTTCAACCTCGGACGTTCGCTCTTATGCTTATGTCAGTCCTAGAAGTAGTTGAGAGAGAAATTGAATAAGGAGTGTAATAAATGAGGAGATATTTTTTTTGGAAAATACGATTACCTATTTATAGGATGTTTCCCCTGGGTGGTTTTTCTTATTTATTTTCTCTTTAGGCCTAATCTCTCTCTTTGGCCCAATCCCTTAGGTTTTGTCATATAAGAGATTTTTGGGTGACTATCAACTTAAGAAAGCAAAAACAAAAGAAAAAATAAACAAAAAGCCTTTGTTCTTTGGTAGTTATGCTAAAGAATTTGGAAATAAAAAAACTAAAAATATCAAAAGGAGGGAAATAAGAGGTGTTTGCAGCAGTTCCTAAGTTGGTTCTTGTCGTCGCTTTTTCACCACACATTTATTTAAAATATTTTTTCAATTTGATTTTGATTTTTTAAAATTTTAAATAAATTCAATTTGTATGGTTAAAACTTGGAAGAATACCTATGGAGAATTAATGACATAGAAGTACCCCTTGTTTTTTTCTCAAATAACCCATCAATATTTATTCTAATAATTTTTATATATAAAGATTTATACATCATATTCATTTTTTTAATAAAACTATCATTAATTACACATGACATTGGCTTTTCAAAAATAATTTATTCTTAATTACATCATATTTATTTTCTTAACAAAACTATCAATAATTTCAAATTATAAGCACTTTGTTAATATAACAACAAAAGAAATGAGTAAAATAAATCATTTGAAAAAATGAAATAAAATTAAAAAATAAATATTCGGATAATTCGATTAACCAAATTAACCGAAACTTTTTTAAATCTAAAACCGAAATCCAAACCAAAGTTATATTATTAATCGAAATATCGAAATCAAAATATCAAAAATTGAATTACCAAAAACCAAAAAATCAAAATAAATTTGATTTTTCGAATCGATTTATTTTCGGAAATTTTTTTTTATTTATGTTCACACTTAAATGAAATCGAAAATGAGACCACAAATTATGACGTACGAAGCTTGAAGTTGAAAACTTCCACATTTCTCTTTTCTTTTTCCGTTTTTTTTCTAGGCCCACCAATTGGCAATTTCTTCACTTACTATGATTCATTCATTGGAGAGATGATACCACACAATACAATCAACTACTATTATTCCATCTCCCACTCTTCCTCTTTTCCCCGTTTCCAATCTCATGATTACCCATGAACCCACTTTTTCTTCATGTTCTTGTTCATGAATCTAAGCAAAAAAACCAATTTAATCAGTCCTAAATGCGTAAATCCCTAAAAAACCAAAACACCCATGAGTGATTTCCCATAAATTCTCTGCCTTTGTGGACATGGTTGCTGGATTCTGTCCAGTTCTTGCAAGAATTCATCTGGGTTTTGTCCAGGTACTTGTGGAAATGGAATCTTGATTTGATTCTAAAACTGTAGATTTTGAGTGAAGGGAATAAATTAGATTCCCTTCTTGTCTCTATTTTTTGGGGCAAAATGGGGAATGTTAATGGGAGAGAAGATGGGGTTGAAGACCCTAGTGGGGTAGTTGAAGAGGAGAGTGGTGGTGGTGGAGGTGGTGGGGATAGAGGAGGGATGGTGGAAGACGAAGGGTTGGTGGTGTATGGTGTTGATCGATCTCCTGCTTTGATGGGTGGTCAGTCTCCTCCTCATAGTCCAAGAGCTGTTCAATCTCCTCTGTTGTTTGCTCCTCAGGTATATCACTTGCTCCTTTTCCAATGATTTGATTCATTTGCTGATTTTATTAGCTTCTCGGTTTCGATTTTGATTTTGACAAAAAAATGGTACTCCTATGTAGTTGATAGAAGATGCTGAAATTGAGATTCTGGTGTTGTTGGGGTTTCATAATTGGATTGTTAGTAATACGGAAGAGAAATGGATTCGCTTTGCGAATGATAGGATTTTATATCTTGATCCACTGGTTGGAATTGGAATATAGATGAATTATGCAAGTGAATAGAGCATTCAGACTTGTATGTTGAAGTACTGGATATGTTTGTTTCCTCGGTTGGAATTTACTATCATTGGTTTCTTTTATTTATAAGTTAATTATTCAAGTTGTTGAAGCAGGATGAGTTTGTTTGATACACTAATGTCTATTAGGAGATATCACTAATGTCTATTAGGAGATATGCAAGAAATGATTGGAATGGCTGAACATGCTTAGAAGTGTAGCCAAGATATTCGATTTTGATTATGACGCTGGTGCTTCTGAGAATCTGAGGGTTGCGTCCATTGAAATTGTCCATTTATGTTGCTTTTGGGTTTTTGTACTATTGGGGCAGCTTGTGCTTGTACTAGTGCTTCACCTGAGGCTGTTATTGATGGCTGATGAACCATGCTTCACTATGAACTAGTATGGCAAGTAGCCTGCTATTTGGCCCTACTTCGTTTCAAATTATTTTCACTGAAATTGAAAGAAATTTTCGTTTAATGGTTATTGTAGCTTATATGTGTTAGCTCCGGGAACTTGCTGAACGTAGAGATTAGCTTGGATTAAAGATACCTATTTATTAGTTTTTCAATTGGCCTCGTGTCAATGCTTCTGCTTGCTTAGAGCGTGGATAAATTCATTAGCATATGTAAGATGTGGTAAATATATATGGGCAACAGAATTTTTTTTATTTTTTATTTTTTGTCCTTCTGACCATAGCTGTGTTCTAATAGCTTATTGAGGAACATATTTTATCGAAAAAACTCAGAACTCTTTGCTATAAAAAGGACAAAATAATAGTTTGCATATCTTAACATTGCAATAGCTTGCTTGGCCTTGTACACCACATGTATCTGCTATTTCAAACAAGTGGCGTAGTTTAGTATGCTTTCTTGCGTTTAGCTAATTATTTTCAGTGTTTTGAATTTCCCCACATGTTCATTTTCTTGGGAATATTTTCTGTATCCATTCTCTTTTGTTTCTTTGTGCAGGCCCCTGTGATTCCTTTACATAAGCCTGATGAACTGCACATTCCAAATCCTTCATGGATGCATTCTGCCCCACAGTATGAGGGCATCAGCTTTGATGAAGGAATTCCTACTATGATCACGTGGAGCTATGGCGGGAAGGATGTGGCTGTAGAGGGCTCATGGGATGACTGGAAGACAAGGTCTCTTCTCTGATTCCTTGAACATTGCAAATTCAGTCTTTCTGTTTTTTGGTTGGAACTTCAGATAATTCCAAAGTAGTTGATTTCCCCTGTTTGTAACCGAATCTTTCAAATGATGTTCACCAGGAAACTGTTGCAGAGGTCAGGGAAGGACTTCACTATCATGAAAGTGCTTCCTTCTGGTGTTTACCAGTATCGGTTTATCGTGGATGGGCAATGGAGATATGCTCCTGATATACCATGGGCACAAGATGAGGCCGGCAACTACTATAATGTTTTGGACTTGCAGGTGACACCATGTTTCCTTTTACTTGCCGAACTTTCTGTTCCTGTTGAAACAAAATGACTGTACACTTCTGTACAAGCCTGTTGAGTTTTAGTGAAACATTGTGATTTGGAAAAAAAGAGAGTAGAAAGAGTTGAAGGAGAACTCAGTTTGATGCTATTAGAAATTGACATAGACATGTTGCGGCTTCCTAGGACAGATCACAGAAAATAGGAAGGTGATTTATATGACCTACTGCAGGTAGTGGGACTAAAAAGAGGTTGATATGGTGTATCAGAAGCTAGGAAGCTCCCGAATGGACTTTTATAAGTTAGTGTTTGAAGGCCTAATGAATAATTGGTAAAGAATTTATTTATGTCAACACCATAGCTTAAAACTAAGTTTCTTCTTGGTGTGAACCACTTATCCGAGTTTATTAGGTAGTGTTGACGGGTTAATGAGTAATGGCCAAAACGTTATTCATGTCAATCCCATAACTACAGAGTTCTTCTTGGTTGCACACCACTAAATTATACTCAGCAGTACTACTTCAGTCTTTTTGCCTCGCTGAGCGCTAAAGTCCCTATTTGGTATTTGGATTTGAATAAACTACATACACTTAGGCTTCAGCATCTGTTTGCCTGGGTTTTGTCATTTGCAGGATTATGTTCCAGATGAACTTGAAAGCATATCTGGATTTGAACCACCTCAGTCTCCAGATTCTAGCTATAACAACCTGCAGCTTAGCTCCGAGGATTTTGCAAAGGAACCACCATTGGTTCCTCCTCACCTTCAGATGACTCTGCTCAAGGCGCCGTCTTCTAGCATGGAGATCCCACCTCCATTGTCAAGACCTCAACATGTCGTGCTCAACCACCTCTACATGCAGAAAGGGAAGAGCAGCACAGCTTGTGTTGCGCTTGGTTCTACTCACCGTTTTTTGTCCAAGTATGTTACCGTTGTTCTCTACAAGTCCTTGTAGGGTTGATCTGACATCAGGCTCAATTCAACGTTGAATTTATTGATGTTACCAGCATAATCGAAAAGAGAAAAAGGCGTGCTTATGAGTTATGACTATTGATGGTAGAGATTCTTGCTGCCATTTTGCTAACTAAGCCATTAATGTCATGACTCATGACCTGTTTTGAAATACTTTGATGCGATTGTTTGTGCTCTCTGTACCCATCCTTCATCTATGTGTTAACAAGGTACTGCATTTCCATAGTAAAGATTAACCTGTCCGGTAAGGGTGTAGTCTTCCCTCATCTTGACAGTTTTCTTTCTCTGCAAGTTTTTGCTGCAACCATATCCCAGCAACACCCCTTGCCGGACTTGTCTTACTGTGTATATGATCTGTACTATATCTGTGTGGATACAATTTTTGCACATTCAAATTGTTCAGTCGAAAGCAGGGCATCCAGGGACCAAATCCCCGGCTCAATGGGCAAATAGTCGATCTCATTTCCCCACCGCTTTTAATTCTTGTCATCATTCTGAAGCTCACAGAAGATTAGAATGACCATGAAACCAGTCCCTGTGTCTTTAGCTCCAAACACAACTCGTGATAAGCGAATGGCTAGTGTTGTGCGGTCTTGCCTGTGGTATTCCAGCCGGTATGGAGTCCTTCCAACAACTTGTTTATTTTACATATTAATATTTGGGATATTATGTTCAAATAACATAGTGCATAAAACTCATGTTGAGTTTAAGAGATGCGAGAGTGACCAAACAAGATATTTTATTGATATTATTAAAAGGATTACAACATTCATATTTCTAAACTTTATAACTCAATGAGAACACTATATATTTGTGGACACAAGGTAATGTTCTACTAAAGGTCTGTTTGGTATCATTTTTGTTTTCTATTTTTTGTTTTTCGTTTCATTGGTCGATGAAATAGAACTGTTTGATATCATTTTTGTTTTTCATTTTTTGTTTTCTTTTTTTTAAATGGATGAAACAGAAATAAAAGAGATCAAATAAAAAAAATGATTTTCAATTTCAGTTTCTTGTTTCATCCGAGTGCAATATTCAAGATTCCATCTACAGAAAATCATCTAATTTGATGAAGCTCATTTAATTTTTATTATTGTTTTTTTTTTTTAATGTTATTGGTTTTGTTTTCTTCAACGTAAGTAGCAATACCAAATAGCCCCTAAGGAGACACTTGATTTTGGATGATCTTACAACAATGAGATAGCCCTTATTTGTACTACTCTTCCCATCTAATGGATGGTAATAATTAAAATGATCTAATGACTAAAAAATTCCGATAAAATTCTCTAAAAATAATCCTAGAAATATGTCCGTATTTATTTTCATGGAACATTTTACAAAAGATCCTTGAACTTGCACTTAAAAAAATCTATACAAAATATTTAAGTGGTAAGTATATAAATCTGAACAAAATATCTAAGGATTATGTCAAGGACTTAAGGTATAATGGAAAAAAGTTTGTGCTCCAAGGCGGTCAGTTCGCTGCTTCAATACTGCAGGTTTTATTTTTTTATATTTTAAGTTGCTCATGGCAAATAATCAGGATTTATGTGTATGTTTTATAGATATTACACATATAACGTAACTGTACAAATCTATCAACTTAGAGTTTGTTGATTTCGGACTTGGATCGACGTTGTCAACAACCAAGATCCACAAACTAACCCTTGCAAACAAATTTTATTTTTGTTACATTCATACCTTTATATTAAAATTTTAATCTTAATTGAAAAATAAAAAAATTAAATACATATTTGTTATCTAGCAAACGAAATCTATCCAACGACACTAATTGCATAATAAAAATTTTGATATTCAAATTATATTTTGTAAGTTAAATCAGGTATACTTATTGGTAATCTAAGTAAATTGCTAGTAATAGACAAATCCTTTACAACAAAGAAAAGTTGTGTTTCAAGATTGTATTTGCAATGAAAATTATTAGTAGTACATTAGTAAAAATAAAAAATAAGAAATTAATTAAAAGTTCATCGTGCGTTAAAAATTTATTTATGCACATTTTTTTGGTTAAATGTCTTTGTTTTTTTCCCTTTTAGTGTCATTTCTATCTATTCTAGCTTCTTCTGCCGTTTTATCGTCGATACTGTTGTTTGTTGTGTGTTTTGAATGCTTTTAAATTTTCTATATAAACCCCTTTTTCAGAGTCGTGTAACTGAAGGTAGAACTTCATTTTTATCAAGTTTTCTCTATTTTTTAGGTTTAGGTTTAGATCTCATTTACAATTCTCGCATATTTGACTTTCGTTCTTGTAATTCTAGAGTTATTATTCTCATTTTCTTTATTATATCGTGATTGATTTGGTTACAATCGAAGGCGACATATTGGAACACTAGAATTTACTATTGGATTATGTCAATGATGGGTTTAATTGTTTCTTTCTTTTATCTTGATTGTTTCCTTTCCATTATGACTAAGTGGATCGTGCAACGGGGTTCATGTGAGTGAATTATGGCTATGGAATGATGAGACAAACCTGATTTTATAGGGGTGAATGAAGAAGATGTGGCTTGTGAATGTTTCTTGTGTGTATACTATGTGTTTCATGATTCTATCCCAGAGTAGCTCACTAGGATTGATTATGTTTCACTAATAAAATGGTTGAACTCTTTTAATCATGATTAGTAGCAGTCTAGATTGGATGAATTGTTGATCTCTATTAAAGTTTATTCAAGTTAGGAGAAGCAAAAACACAACTTAGGGGTATACCTTCGGTAACTCTTTAGTGAGATATAAATGCCTTAAGGAGGGTTAAAGTTTAATTCAAGAAGTAGATCACTAGAATTGATTTGTATTCTCATGAACTGTTTAGGATATCTCTTCTTAACAACGTCTTAATACTCTTATTGAACAACATTGGAATATAAAGGAAATGGCATGACTAAACTTTCCTACAACTCTATCCACATAGAATTATTCACAATGCTATGTGATATTGCTTATGAATGATCACATATGATTCTTGCAAAGTTTTAATTATAATCTCTTGATCTTATCATCATTATGTATTTATTCTCATTAGTTTTAGTTATCATGTCTTTTGAATTTCTCCCATTTTAATTATAAGGTTTGATTTGATTATTGAACTTAGGTCGTGAATTAAGGAGTCCCAATGGGAGCGATCCTTTCTTGCCACTACTACTTTTCAAGGGGTAATAATTTGATGTGCTACGTATCAAATTTTGCCGCCGTTGTCGGGGATCGCGAATTTTTTTATTTTCTAAGTTCAATATTCATTGATAGGAACGTGTAATCTCTCCACTTGTGTAGAAATTGATGAACGAAACTTAGGAGTAATAGTCATGATATTGTTAGTGTGCTTAGGCTGGAAATTAGGTAGGCAGCTGCAGTCTAGGTCAGATGCTGGAGAGCAAACGGCCATAGATGGAGAGCATTATGCGGGCCACTAGATGCAGATTACTACAGAGGATTTTGGCTAAGCAACTAAGACATGCATGGGCAAAAAAAGACCTACAAATGCTTCAGGATCTAGGATTGAACTTGCAGATAAGGACCAACACAGGAATGTATGGATTGCATCAGATTTGGGTGCAGATGAGGTTGTAACAGAGACTGGGTACAGACGAGGTCTCAACAGTACTGAGTGCAGAATAAGGCACAACAGTCTAGAGTGCAGCAGAGATGGTTGCTGAGGTTGGATCAGAGGTTTGAGATTCAGTCAAATCGAAGATTTGAGGTTCAGAGTGTGACAATATGAGGATCTGAAAAAGGTGAGCTGTCAACATCAGTTGAGGTTCACATGTGACCAGCTGTCACATCAGAGCATGTATACAAATCACGGATTCATTCCCTTAACCTATAAAAGAGGATCGATGAAATTCAGTGAGTATGACTATTAAATGTGAGATTAAGTACAAGCTTGCAAAACAATCCAAAATTCAAAGCTATTCAAATGAGCTAAACTGAGAAAGAAATAGAAAGACAGTTCACTAGTCTGCAAAGAAAAACAAAAGTTGCAGTAGAGTCCATTGAAGGATCTGTGCAAAGATTTAGGTTCTTAACCTTTTTGACAAGTTAGCTACATTTTAAAAGGAGTTGTCTTGTGAGCCATAAACAAGAAGACAGTGAACTCACCTCTTGTATTGACTAAACTGGTGATCAAGGGAAGACTGGACTAAGCTCTTGATTATCAGTTGATAATGAGTGTTTGAACCAGTATAAATCCCGTGTTCTTTACTTGCTTTCATTGCTCTGTGTTTTTAGAACTGTTAGAAATTAATCACTATAGTAAAATAGAGACAAACTTACACAGTTTGAGTATCTGCTGCATACTACCTTAGTAGTCTGCAAAGAACATTAGTGTTCAAAATAATAAATTCATTATGTTGCTCTGATAAAACTTAATTCAACTTATTCCCTTCCCCCTTTAGGTTGAACCTATGGATTTAACATTGTAATTTATCGAATCTTGTAATTTATTGTTTTTCTTTTTCACACTATAGGTCATATTTGGATATCTCATCGAATTTAGATCACTGTGAAGTTTTCTACATTAGTTTGATGAGACCATTTTTTTTTCTAATTATGGCTTCAAATATAGGAGAGAAAAACTTTGAAAGAAATATCTAGACCAAACATAGAGGGTGAACCTATGTGCATTGTTTTTCTTAATGTGGAAAATCAATTAGACTTTAATCCTAGATTTGTTCAATTGTTGCCAATTTCTTAGAGGACTAACTGGTGAAGACCCTTATAGACATTTGAAAGAATTTCACTTAGTATGTAGTATTATAGAACCTGAGGGTGTTGATGAAGAAACAATCAAATTAAGAGCTTTTCCATTTTCATTGCAAAATATTGCTAAGGATTGGATTTATTATCTACCATCAGGAACAATTACAACATTAGGCCAATTACAAAGAAAAGTTTTAGAAAAATTATTTCTAGCCTGTAAACAGCATCAATTAGAAAACAAATTTTTACATTACAACAATCTGAGGATGAATGTTTGTATGAATATTGGGAGTGATGTGAAAGATTATGTGTAAGTTGTCCATATCATCAAATTTCAGAACAACTTCTTATTCAACACTGATCATTTTTAATTATGTTGTTATAAAAAATATAATTAAGTTGAACTAAGTTTCAATAAAATATATTTAAATAGTTAGAAAAAAAAGGTAAACTTGTTATATTACATAGAAGTTTTTGTTAGCATCAATTTAGGGGGAGATTGATATGAACGTGCAATCCTTCCATTTATATAGAAATTATTGTAACAAAACTTAGATGTATTAGTTATAATGTAGTTAGTGTGTTTAGGCTCGAAGTCAAGTAGGAAGTAGCAGTCTAGGTTAGATGCCTGTGAGGGAATGATTGCAGATGTATTGGCATCGTGCAAGCCACCAGATGTAGACTACTACAAAGGACTTTGGATGAACAACTATTGCATTGATAAACAACAAAAGAACATCAAAGTCTTTAGGATCTAAAGGCTGAGGCTGCAGATGAGGATCAACACAGAATGCATCAAGGTGCAGCAGAACTGGGTGCAAACCAAAGTTGTAGCAGAGATTGGGTGCAGACTAGGGTTGCAGTATGGGATGCAGATGTAGGTCTATATACACTGGCTCCAGGTCTGCAGAGGATATATTTGGTGCCATTTGTGCTAACCCAAATACAGATGGTAGAGTAAATATGATGTGTTGAATGTCTCGAGATGGAGTTTTTTTCTGTTCCTCTGCTGCAATTAGGTTGAAGTTGTCTAAATTATTTGTCTCGGCTGCAGAGACAATGAACTCTTCTGCATTTCTTGGGGCTTCTATGGATGTGACTTCCGTTGCAGGTGAATCTTCCTCAATATCAGGGAGTTTTTCTGTGTGCTGTTAAGTGGCTTGTCCTTCATCTGCATTATCATCATGTGCCTTTTCTGTTGCAAGAGCAATGATCAGTGGTGTTTCTGTAACATATTCATCAGTTGAGAACTCAGCATGACCTTCTTCTGCGGTTAGCAGTGCTACTAGTTCCTCAGCTATTGGTTCTTCTTAGATGGCAATTGGAGGGGCATTTCTTTCTGTTGCAGACGTCTCTTCTGGAAGTTCTTCTATTGGAGGAGTTTCTTCTGCTGGCTCAGCTTCAGTCATCTACACTTGTACTCCTTCAACAGCCACTTGGTCAATGATGTCATCTTCATCATCAGGAAGATCTAGTTGTGGTTGATTACCTTCATCATCACCTGATGGTTGATGCTCTCCTAGATCAGGTCGAGAGAGGTATTCATATACCTCCTCGGTGGTAGCTTTGACATGTTTTATCAAGATCCTTTTTAATTCAGCCTTAATTTCTGGTGTGTTTATAAACTCAATGTGTCTGAGGAGGGCATGTCTGAGTCTTGTGGTCTTCAAGGTGGAATCCTTGTTGACCTGTTGATCAGAAAGTGAGGTTGCTTGGGTCTTGTTGACCTGTTGATCTCCTTCTTTTGAAGTTCAACCATTTGATGAATCTCCCCTTTTGTCATTCCAGTTATATCGTCAATCAATGTTCGGGATTGGTTTGGATTGATCTGGTATAATGTTTTGGGTCCTCAGGAAATTAACTTTGGTCTTGCAGACCTTGTTATTCTTCTTGATTTTGTTGTCCTTGCAGATGCTATTGGTGTTGGTGTTGGTGTTGGTATTGGTGTTGGTCTCTTGATTGGTAAATTGTGCTATGATACAAACTCCTGAATCAATTTGTCGCATTGGGCCTTCTTCTGCATCTTCGCTTGTTTCCTTTCTGCAAGTAGTTGAGTATCTTTGACTTTCTGCTGCAGTAGACTTGCTTCTACTGCCTTGACCGTCTGCATTACTGTTTCAATGATCTTATCAGAAGAAGGTCTTTCCTGAGTTGCGGATGTTGTTGTTGTCCATACGGCAGTTGCAGTGGTTGATTGGTTATCTGCAATGGTTGAGATTTCCATTCCACTGCTTAAGAATGGAACAATTGTTGTTGTTGTTGTTGGCGCTGCTGCAAGTGGTCTGATAGTGAGGGAGGGTGCAGCAGAGGTAACTACGGTGGGTATAGCTTTCTGCAGCGAGACTTTGGTTAAACTTAGCTCGAGGTCCTTCTCTTATCTCCTGAAAGCTCACTTTAGGTTGCGAGTACTCTTGATGGTTTCTACTCTTGCCTTCAGAAATTGAATTGTCACATTTGCATCATGAAGAGCGGCAATTTCTGGTACTCTCAATGGGATCCTTAAGGAAGATGGCTCAGTTATTTGCCCAGTCTGCACTATTGTAGACTATGTTTCCTCCTCCTCCATGGTGATTGGTTCTGCAACAGGTTTATCTGATTCAGTTTCTTCATCGGTGGTGTGCACAGACATGATTTCCCTCCTTGTTACTCCGGGTTGCTTTATTTTTTGTTGAGTTGGAATCTTCGTGATCTGCTTCTTTGTAAATCGTGTCTGTACTGCGATAGTCTACACTACTACAGTGGTCTGCTTGGCCTTTCATCTCGTCTGCACTTCTGCAGGTTTTTATGGATGGTCTACAAGCTTTATCAGGGTCTGCACTGCTGTAGTCTTCTTTGTAAGTCCTATAGGCACCTTGCCTATCTTCTTGATGTCAATTTGTTTGGCCTGGTTCCATGGCCTTCCTTCCTTCTCTGAAAGCTTCAACTTCTATTTGAGAAGGATGCTGATTATCCTTCTGAATAGCGGTTGTTTGGCTGTTACTGATATGGTAAGTTGATACATGAGTAAACTGGCCTAGTTGACTCTTGTTTTTGTGAGAATTACCCACATGATCTCCTCCTGATCAGTGGTAATCTGATCCTTGCTAAATTCTCTGGAGAGGATGACCTTCTTCATAATGTCAGCAAGTAACTTGTGCTCTTTTGATAAGAAATTCTTCATTATTCTTATCCCTTCGTTCCATCTTTCTTGGCTGAGCATTGCTTGTCCTCCCAATTTGACATCATCTTGTGAAATGACCCTTGAATCTTCATTTGGAAGATTGAAGTATTGTGCAAAGTCGTCAGGATTCACGTAGATTGAGATTCCTTGTGTAGTAGAGGTGTATGAAATAATCTATAGATTGTCTGCAACTTGCCCTTTTTGATGAAGTCTAGAACTTCATCATCATATATACTGCTTGTGCGAACACATAGAGACTTGAGTCTAGCCTCTTCGATCAGGTCAGCTATGTCTTTGACCTCTTCTTACCATGTTGGTCCTCGTCTACAAGCTGAGTCCTTCATCCTGAAGCCTTTGAATTCTTTTGTTGCTTATCAATGCAATAGTTGTTCATCTAAAGTCCTCTGTAGAAGTCTGCATCTGGTGGTCTGCACGATGCCCATACATCTGTAACCGTCTGCTCATTGACATCTAACCTAGACTGCAACTACCTACTTGACTTCTATCCTAAACACACTAACTGCATTATAACTAATACATTTAGGTTTTGTTACATCAATTTCTATACAAATGGAGGGATTGCACATTCCTATCACAACCTTCTTTGTTGGGCTTCGTTGCTCTTGCGATTTGTCGTTTCTGGGAGTGTTTGATCGGATGTTGGCCATTTTTCAGTTAAATTGAGAGTTTCTAAATTATGAGGGCGAATTGAAAGAGTTTATGAACTTAGGGTTGTGCAATTGATCTTGTAGTAGAGCGCAATAGTAAGAGAGAAAATGAGAGAATAAAGTACATTTCGGATTGAAAATTTTTAGAATTTATACCCTTTGAAACAATATTATCATTGCCAATTTTTACTAGCCGTTACGCAGATTCAGTCATTGATTTGACCGTTGTGTGATTCTAGGCGATCAGTTTTTAAAACGTTATTTTCTTTCCAAAAATAGAAATATAGTAAAGAAAGAATACTACTAATCCGTATCCCACGTGTGCAATATGCAATAGAGCAAAAATAATATTAGTCTGCAATCTACATATGGAGTAGAGAAGTAGAGCATTTTGGGCATTATATTGATTCAAATCAATTATACCCAATTCACCTCGGATTTGAATAAATTTGCTCTCATCAAGAGGCTTTTCCTAAAAATATATGCAATTTGTTTTTCTGTTGGAATATATTCCAATTTAATGTGACCTTTTTGCACATGATCTCTGATAAAGGGATATCTGACATCGATATGCTTGGTTCTTCCATGAAAAACTGGATTTTCTGAAAATGCCATTGCAGACGTGTTGCCACAAAATATTGAAGTTTTAGTAAATATCATACCGTAGTCTGCAAGTTACGATCTCATCCATAGTACTTGTGTTGCACAGCTTTCTATAGTTATGTATTCTTCTTGTGCAGTAGAGGTTGAACAGTGGTCTGCTTTTTGCTAAACCATGGAATCAGTCTTTCACCAAGAAATTGACATGATCCACTTGTGTTTTTTATTATCAACTCTACAACCTCCAAAGTCTGCATCTGAATAGTCTGTTACTGTAAAATCTGATTCTCTAGGATACCATACATCAAGATTTGGAGTTCCTTTGAGATATCTCAGGATTCTCTTTACTGCAGTGTAATAGGATTCTTTGGGATCAAATTGATACCTAGCACATACACAGACTGAGTATTCGATGTCTGGTTTGCTGACAGTACGGTACATCGGTGAGCCTATTATTCCTCTATACATTGTTTGGCTTATTTCCTTTCCATTTTCATTCTTATCTATTTTTATTGTTGTGCTCATGGGAGTCTTCATATGGCTTGTATTTTCTAATCCATACTTTTTAACTGTTTTCTTCAGGTAATTAGATTGATTTATGAAAATCCCACTTCCTAATTGTTGTACCTGAATTCCTAGAAAGCATTTCAATTCTCCCATTAAACTCATTTGAAATTTGGATTTCATTAATACAGCAAATTTCTCACGGAGTTTATTATTAGTACAACCAAATATAATGTCACCAAGATAAATCTACACTAAAAATATATGTTCATTATGTTTCTTAAGAAATTAGGTGGTGTCTACCTTTCCTCTCTTACATTTATTTTCACATAGAAAAGTTGAGAGAGTTTCATACCATGCCCTTAGAGCTTGTTTCAGTCCATACAATGCCTTGTCTAACGTGTAAACGTGTCTTGGATGTTCAAAGTCTTCAAAACCAAGAGGTTCTTCAACATATACCTCCTCTTGCAGCTTTCCAATTTGAAAGGCACTTTTGACATCCATCTGATAGATTGTGAATCCTTGATATGCAGCATAGGTGAGGAACATCCTTATAGCTTCCAATCTTGCAACAAGGGCGAAGGTCTTATCAAAATCGATTCCCTCTTCTTGTGAGTAACCTTTTCCAACTAGCCTAGCTTTGTTTCTGAAGGCTGTTCCATTTTCATTAGTTTTATTTCTGAACACCGACTTGCAGCCAACAACTGGATAATTTTTGGGTCTTGGTGTCAGATGCCATACTTCATTTATTTGAAACTCATTCAATTCTTTTTGCATGGCATCAACCCAGCTTGGATCACTTAGGGCTTCATTTATTGTGTTTGGTTCCATTTATGAGATGAAACATGCAGACAAGCATTCTCTGGTTGTTGCTCTTCTTGTCTGCACGGGTGCATCCTTGTCTCTAATGATGTCCTCCTATGTGTGTATGCCTTGATCCATCTTCTTTTGTCTTGTTTATCAATTATGTGTTCCAGTTATTGTTGCATGATAGATTGCTCTGGCTCTGCTGCATTATAGTTTCCTTCATTGTGTGTAGATGATTCTTCCTTTTCCGTAGCTTCAAGACCTTTTTCTGTATCCTGTTCATCATTTATGCAAGCACATTCCTTATCAAAGACATTGGAGTATGCTTCAGATTGTGTTCAGATTCATCAAAGGACACATGAACTGATTGTGTTCTGACATTGGAGTATGCTAAGAAAGTTCCCTTGTCTGTCTCGGGATCAAATTTCCCTAAATGATTTTCATCATTGTTATGTATATAGCATTTGCATCCAAAGACATGAAATTATTTGACACTTGGTGTCTTTTCTTTACATAATTCATAAAGAGTCTTTTTATGCAGTTTATGCATAATGCATCTATTTTGAATATAGCATGTAGTGTTTACTACTTCTGCCCAGAAGGTTTTTGGTAAGTTTGCATCAGTAAGCATTGTCCTAATTGTTTCTATAAGTGTCCTGTTTTTCCTTTCTGCTACATCATTTTATTGAGGTGTTCTAGGTACTGAGAAATTATGTTTTATCCCATTATCATTACAGTAGGCTTCTATTCCTGTTTGGTCAAATTCACTACCATGATCACTTCTCATTGTAATTACTTCAATGCCTTGTAATTCAGTACCAGAACGTCCACTGTCCAGATACCATGTTCCATCATCATGGTACTATAACAAAATAATGAAAACTTGTACATGGTACCCACTTATATGGGTCCTTGCTCGTTAGTCTTGGGAATCCACACTTGAATTATTTTTTTGTGTGAGTTCCAACATTCGAATGACTTGTGTTAGGTTTCCCACAAGTGTAGCAGTAGGCCCTTGGTCTGGTTGCCCCTAGGTGATTTCTTGATCCATCTCTTTTGATGTATTCAACAAGTACTATGAAGGTTAATTTCTAACAACTCTAAGTATCAAACAATGAAAGCAAGTAAAGAGACATAATATTTATACTGGTTCAGACACTTGTTATCAATTAATAAACAAAAGCTTAGTCCAGTCTTCCCTTGGTGACCACTATAGTCAAGGCAAGAGGTGAGTATCACTATCTTCTTATTTGTAGCTTACAAGATAACTTCTTTTTACAAGTTTAACAGCATGCAGAAAAGATAAAGACCCACGATCTTTACACAGATTCAGCAACCTGAACTCTGCTGCAGAGGGTTTGACTGACTCCAGACCTCTGACCCCATCATCAGCAACCACCTCAGCTGCACCCTGCACCTTTGTTTGCATACTATACTGTAAGACCTCATCTGTATCAGTCCCTATTGTAACCTCGTCTGCGCACAGATCTGTTGCACATTGATGCATTCTATGTTGGTCCTCGTCTACAAGCTCAGTTCCAAGATCCTGAAGACAGTACAATATGCAGACTAAGGTGCTGTAGACTGGGTGTAGCAGAGGTGGTTGCTGATTGGGGTCAAAAGTCTGGAGTTAGTCAAACGAAGATTAGAAACCATAAGAATGTTCATTGCCTATGCTGCATATCAAGGTTTTAAAGTCTATCAAATGGATATAAAGAGTGCATTTCTAAATGGAAAGCTACAAGAGAAAGTTTATGTTGAACAACTTCCTGGCTTTGAAGACTCTGAATATCCAAGATATGTATACAGGTTAGACAAAGCATTATATAGATTAAAACAAGCACCAAGGGCATGGTATGAAACCCTCTCAACATTTCTATGTGAAAACAAATTTGAAAGAGGTAAAGTTGATACCACTCTGTTTCTTAAGAAACATAAGGAACATATATTGTTAGTGCAAATCTATGTTGATGATATTATATTTGGTTAAACTAATAATAAACTTTGTGAACGTTTTGGAAAATTAATTAAATCAAAATTTCAAATGAGCTTAATGAGGAAACTAAAATATTTCTTAGGTCTTCAAGTACAATAATTAGAAAATGGAATCTTTATAAATCAATCTAAGTACTTAAAGAATACAATTAGAAAGCACATCAATATAGATAGATAAAGATGAACATGGAAAAAAATAAATCAAACCATGTATAGAGGAGTCATAGGGTCATTATTATACCTTACTCGAAGCAGACCATACATTCAATATGCAGTCTGTGTCTGTGCTAGGTATCCATTTGATCCTAAGGAATCCCACTACACTGTAGTAAAGAGAATCCTGAGATATCTCTAAGGAACTCCTAACCTTGTTGTATGGTATCTTAGGGAATCAGATTTTACACTAACAAGTTTTTCAGATGTAGACTTTACAGGTTGTAGTGTTGACAAGAAAAGCACAAGTGCAACATGTCAATTTATTGGTGCAAGATTAATTTCCTGGTTCAGCAAAAAGCAGGCTACAATGTCAACCTCTACTGTAGAAACCATCTCTGATCAACCGGCTACAGAGTCAACTCTCATGGAGGTAGAAGTACAATCTGTAGAAGTACAGACTGGGCACATTGCTGAGCCCTCATCCTCAAGAATACCTCCTGAGGCACCAGAACTAGCTACACTTCATGATGCCAACGTGGCATTACAGTTCTTGAAAGGAGAAGAAGACGAGAACCTTCGAAGCCTAATCTTGGAAACTCAAAAGAGTTTAATGTTGGAGCACACAAATGAAGGACTTCGAGCTCAGTTCAGAAAAAGGCTTGCTGCTGAAGGATACACAGAGAATGAGATAAGGGAAATAGAAGTCAATCTCACAACCTTGCAGATTGGACCAGCCCAAGCCACCTCTGCTGCATCTTCCCTTATAATAAGTACTACTGCAGCAGAGCCAACAACCACAGTAATCATTCCATTCACAAGCAGTGGAATGGATACTTCTACAATTACAAAAGAGCAACCATCTACTATAACTCAAGTCTGGACAACCACAACAACCACAGAGGTGAGACCTTCTCCAGAGAAGGTCATAGACACAGTTTTGCAGAAGGAACGAACTACAGAAGAAAGAGCTCGACTACTCAGGACTAGAACCTCCAAACTGCTCAGCCAGGAGAAGCAAACTGAGCTGTAGCAGAAAAAAAAAAGGGAAGGAATAATTCAGGAAATTGTAGCACAACAAAAACTTCAAATCACAAGGCCAGTAAAGACTAGAAAGCAAACAAGATCTTCTAGACCGAGACTAGTTCCCTCAGGACCTAAAACTCTTTATAGAGTCAATCCAAATGGATCGCACAGCTTGATTGGAGAATCTGATAGGATGATAGAAGCAGAGGCCGTCCAACTAGGTCAATTATAGAAGAAGACAGCCAGCAAGTCAATAAGACCAAAGGAACCACACATTCTTCTCAATGGTACACTCGAATTCAAGGACTCTATCTTGAAGACAACTAGACTTAGGCATGCAAAACGTAGGCCTATTGAGTTTGTAAACATGCCCACAGTCAAGGCAGAGCTCAAGAAGCTCCTAATAAAGCATGTACTAGCTGCAGTCGAGGAGATATATGACTATCTCTCAAGACCTGACTTGGGAGAACATCAACCATCAGGACATGATGGAAATGATAGTGATGATCAGCCACAACAAGAGACTCAAGATGATGATGATGCAATCATTGACCAAATTACAGAGGAAGACTTAAAAGAGCAGACCTCACCCTAGATCCACCATCCGAAGCACAAGCACCTTTGGACAGTAGGATCTCTGAAACTCAAAGGACATTGGATCAATTGACACCAATGGCAATGAGGAATTTAAAGGAAGCCTTTGAAGATGATATTCAAATAGTCTCAGTGCAGCCAAGACAAATAGCCGAACGAGTACCATCATCACCCTCAGAAACTACCACAGGCTAAAAATTTAGAAAGCTGGATCAAGACATCTATAACATACACTCATGGACCAGATGTGCATATCATGATCTTCTTGAAACTCTGCAATTATAGATGACTTAGACACAAGACTTTTGAGGATTTTCACTCTACACTCAACACTTTGGCAGCTAGAGTCATTGATCAGCTAAAACAAGCCAAATCCATAAATCTTCGACATTACCGGATCAGCACTTCAAACTTCAACATATTCAGAGGCCAAACCAAGGCTAAGCTAAGAAGGATTCACACTGCTGTGTAGACTACCCAACACCAACTCAGTGAACACATTCGCAACAATGACATAAGGATAGGACTACTAGAAACACAACTTCAAGTGGTGTAGAAGAATGTCTCCACTGAACTCAAAAGCATAAGAACTGCCATTGAAGCTCTGCCCTCTACCCTCAATGTAAACAAAAAGGGGGAGAAACAATCTGCAGCAAAGTAGCATACTCAGGAAGAGAAGTAGTCCTCTACAGTCGAACAGAAGAAAAAGAAGTAGAAAGGTCTGCCAAAAGATCTAGACATCACAAGAAGCAAACCTCAATTCACAGGACTTAGGAGGAGCAATCTTATGAAGAATGAAGATGACATAAGCATCACAGAGATTCAGAGCAAAGGACCCCCAAGCACAGCAGACGATCAGAAGAAGAACATAAAAGCCAACGTAGCAAAGGAAAGGAGCATCAAAGGTAAGTTTGAATATCTCTACTGCTCTTTCTTTTCATTTCTTTATGTTTTTGGTTTTGTAAAACAAAAAACAATGTAATTTTTCATTTAGAAAAGATGTATACTTATTGTTTTACATTGGAGTTTTTGTTAGCATCAATTTAGGAGGAGATTGATAGGAATGTGTAATCCCTCCAATTCTATAGAAATTGATGTAACAAAATCGGAGATGTATTAGTCTTTTGTGTGAAGATTATTGAATTTGTGTGAAGATCGTGGGTCTTTGTATTTTGTACAATTTGTTTAACTTGTAAAAAGAAGTTGTCTTGTAAGCTACAAATAAGAAGATAGTGATACTCACCTCTTGGCTTGACTACACTGGTCACCAAGGGAAGAATGGACTAAGCTCTTGTTTATCAATTGATAACAAGCGTCTGAACCAGTATAAACATTGTGTTCCTTACTTGCTTTCAATGCCTATTATTTAAAACTGTTAGAAATCAACCTTCACAGCCAAACAGAGACAAAATCCAAGAATTGAAGTCTTTGCAGTAGACTTTGAAGTGTTAACTACAGACTACCCAAGTGTTTGCATAGAACAATGGTCTCTAAAATTATAATCCGCTGCATAAAATTATTAAAACTTGAATTAACCTATTCACCCCCCTCCCTCTCTAGGTTATTTATTGGACTTACATGGCTAATACTCATTAGTTTTGTTCATGAATTTCTATACAAGTAGAGAATTGCACATTCCTATCAATCTCCTCCAAAATTGTTGCTAACAAAAATTCTAAGTGAAATAACAAGTTAACTACTTATCTTACATCTTAATTACATTATTTTGAAAAGTAACCCGAGACTTTAGTGCAATAGAGAAACTTACTTTTACCTATGATGCTCTCTTCATCTGTTGTGCTTTTGATGTCGTTCCTCTAATATTCCTCTGTTGCGTTTATGAGGCTATTCCTCTAGTGTTCTGTGGTGTCTTCTTTTTCCTTTATGGGGCTGCTCCCCCTGAATTCTATGGCTTGATGTCTTTTCCCTTTGATGCTTTGGCCTTTTTGGAGACATTTCTTCCTCTGCTCCAGCTCTTTGTCTTCTTTTTGGATATTCAATAGTTTTGCCTTTTTCTGCAGACTTATCCTTTGCTACAGACTTCTCCCCTTGTGTTGTACCTTTCTCTAGAGTCTTCTTCTCCTCTTTTTTATTAGCATTAAAGGCAGTTGTAAGGGCTTCAATGGTAATCCTTATGGCTTTTAGTTCAAAGGTAGTGGTCTGTTGACTACTTGTAGCTTTGGTTCTTTCCAGTTGTAGTCTGTTTTACAGTAGTCCTAATCTTGTGTCATTGATAGGAATGTGCAATCCCTCCAATTGTATAGAAATTGATGAAACAAAACTCAGATGTGTTAGTCATAATGTAGTTAATATAGTTAGGTTAGAAAACAAATAGATAGTTACAGTCTAGGACGGATGCTGAGGAGCAGACGGCTATAGATGTTGGACATTGTGTAAGCCACCAGATGCAGACTACTAGAGACATTTTTAGATAAGTAGCTAACGCATTAATTAGCAACAAAAGACCATCAAAGGCTTTAGGATCTGAGATTGAGCTTGTAGATGAGGATCAACATAACAAAGCATAATGTGCATCAAATCTGAGTGCAGACTGGAATTTACAGCAAGAACTTGGTGAAGGCTAGGATTGTAGAGTACAGACTAGGCCTTACAATACTGAATGCAGATAGAAAGTTAAAGTAAATTGGAGTGCAACAGAGATGGTTGCTAAGGCGGGGTCAAAAGTTTGAAGTCATTCAAACCAAGATTTGAGGTACAGACAGCAAAGACATAATTTCTAAAGTAAGTGGACTGCGAGCATCAGAAACAAGATAGTAGGGGACACGAGTGGCAATGTGTCACATCAAAAATAGTACCATGTTGCTGGGTTCATTCCCTGAGCCTATAAAAGGGAATCGTTGAGGCTCATTGAAAAAATGCTATTGAATGAGATTGAAAGGAAGGCGTGCAAAGCAATCATAAGTTCAAAGATTACTCAAGAGAGTTAATTCATAAAGATCACAATGAAAGGGTATGTCACTAGTCTGCAGAAGAACACATCTTACAACAGAGTCCAGAGATTGGATCTGTACAAAGGATCTGAGTCCTTCATCTTTTATACAAGTTAGATAGCTTGTAAAATAAAGTTTCTTGTAAGCTACAAACAAGAAAATAGTGATACTCACCTCTTAGCTTGACTACACTGGTCACCAAGGGAAGACTAGACTAAGCTCTGTATTATCATTTGATAATAAGTGTCTAAACCAGTATAAATACTGTGTCTATTACTTCTCATTATTACTTTATATTTAGAACTATTAAAAACAAAACATCACGGCCAAACAGAGATAAACTCAAAGAGTTTGAACTCTCTGCTGCAGACCACCAAGCATCATCTACAAACTACCTAAGTCTGTATTACAAAGAACTAGTATTCCACATCAAAAGTTTGAATAATTTTTGAAACAACCTATTCACCCCTCCCCCCC
>LIEC01005999.1:0-51938 GCA_001925005.1 Drosera capensis
CCCCAACCCAACACACACACAAAAACAAAAAAGTGTTATGCTTTGATGTCTTTAAGAGTATCTTAATACATGTATGTCTAGTTTCCGAAGAAGATTTCATCTTGTCCCAGTGGATTTCATGCGGAAGAATTTTGTTCTGTGGTTACAGAGTCATTTTATATGCTGAAGTATCTTTCTGCTCATTGGCTGTGATAGCAGTGGTCATAAACAGTATGCTGATGTCGATTGGGGCAGTCTCGGATTCAGTCTGAAGCGGACAGATTACATGTATGTCATGAATTGTTCTAAAGATGAAACTTTTGTCCAGGGTGAGCTCAGTCACTTTGGTAACATTCAGTTGAGCCCCGCAGCTGGTGTCCTCAATTATGGACAGGTTACTAGTGCTTGTACCAATGACCAATGTGCGCTTTCTGGTTCCATGAAGCTGAATCACTTGTCCTATTGCAACAGTAGATTTTCTTTGAAAAAAATTTCTGAGGGAAACTATTATTTTGGAGAATTCATCTAATGGGTCGCATCTAGTACGTGAGTTGATATCCTCAGGATCAGTTGCCTATGTGCGTTTCTGATCTAGAAGAATATAATTTTGCTTTTTCTGTCACTTGGTTGCAATTTCAAGAGTATCAAGACATTACAATTTGACGAAAGCTGAAAATCACAGTGATATGAATAATTTGTTGTTTGCTAGCTACTTCTAGTGTTTCACCACTTATGTCTGTCCCTTGGTATTTGGAAGTTCAAGAGAGTCTTCTCTTTGAGTTTTTATTTCCTTCCTGGTCCAACCATCATTGCTTTAAATCTCAAATAGGGCTTATTTGAGGGACTGAAGGCAATCAAGAGACAAGATGGTGGCCTTGTCCTATTCCGTCCTGATCTTAATGCGGCATGCATGAAAGTTGGAGCTGATAGAATGTGCATGCCCTCACCCTCTGTTGAACAGTTCATTGATACTGTCAAGCATACCACTCTCGCCAACAAGCGATGGGTAGGCCTCTGCCTTTTCAAGGAACTCTCTGTCATCTATCATATTTTTCCTGCTTGAAGCCATTGGCCTACTTTGTTGTGTGTTTGAGGGCAGGTTCCACCACCTGGTTTAGGCTTTCTTTATATGAGACCTCTGCTCTTAGGTACGGGAGCCATGCTGGGTTTAGCTGCTGCTCCTGCATACACTTTCCTTGTATATGCTTCTCCTGTTCAAAACTACTTCAAGGTCAGCTTCGGCTTTTTTTAAATTTTTTCTTGTCAATATATGATATCTTTTGTGGCCTTCTACAGAAGCACTAGGTTTCAGTGGGTTTTATCCCTCAACATGATATCCACCCAAGTCTAACTAGATGCTAAAAGTGATTGTCGTGGGGTGCATTGGTTATGCCTAAACAAGTTACAAAGAGAGAATTGCATGATGTTGTTTCTTCTAATCCAAGTAACAACGTTGAGCTTTTGATTGAGTGGTTTTTGCAACAGTTCTAATATCTAGTTCCTGGTTTCATTGCCAATATATTTGGTTGTTCCACCCTCAGGAAGGACAATCATTGAACTTGATTGCTGAAGATGAATATGATCGTGCTTCGGCTGGTGGTGCTGGTGGTGTGAAGTCTATGACCAATTATGGTCTGATAAGTGCTTCTTCCCAATTTGAGCCATTGAATGGTAGCATGAGTTGGGCATACGACATCATTGACAGTGTCTGACTTAATCAAAATTGTATGTTTTGTCCAAGGCTCTGAAACCTTTTACAAGGGCGTAGAGCCAAGGGTTCTCTGATGTTTTGTTCCTTGATTCAGTGCATGGAAAGTATATAGAAGAGACCTCTTGTAGCAATATCTTCATATTAAAGGTAAGTCTCTCTACGTAGAGTCTCATATTGTACTCCAACACTCCTTTTTGGTTTGTGAACTTGTAAATGAACATCACGGTGACCACATAGACTTGATTTATATCAACCTTCAAACCTAATGGGGAGATTTTATTATAGGCTTTTAATGACCGTGTCGGGCAGGGTATTGGGAAGTGGAGAGCGTGCACAGATTAGAGAAAAAACATGTTGTTCCCTAAGGCGGATTGCTCTCTAGTTGATCTATGACTTTTAGCATCCCACAGTTCCGGCAAATCTCTTAGCCACATGTTGCTGACTCAATTAATAAGAAAAGGCTTTCTGAAGTTCTTAGTGAAAACATATGACCGTTGGACAACGACTAATATGGTTTACTGTCCACAAAGCTTGTAAGTGTCTATACAGAAGTATTTTCTGGCAAAGTAATTGTATTCAAGATGTTATCAATACGTGTGTTGATTCTTAAGAGGCAGTGAGTGAAAGGTCTATCATGGTATTGGTGGTGAACATTTTTCGGATCGAAAATTTGGCGGACATACCTGATTGTGTCAAATTCTGGTGTATGCTATTCTGTCAAAGTGCTTGGCTATGTTCATTTGAGCTCTGGAGTATAGATGACAATATAAGTGCAAATGGTTCCATGTGTTTCAGGACAATATACTGTCGACTCCATTAACAAATGGTACTATTCTACCAGGAGTGACAAGAAAATGCATCCTCGATATTGCATTCGATCATGGCTTTGAGGTCGGTTATGTGTGCTCTTTTTCTTGTCTGTAAAAAGGTTAAGAAGGAGATGGTTTGTCTTGATTACTGCTCATTGGCTCCTTGTTTCTGAAAACCCATTCAGGTTCAAGAGCGTTCTATCCGAGTAGAAGAGTTGTTCGAGGCTGAGGAAGTTTTCTGCACAGCAAATGCGATTGGGATTGCTCCTGTGGGCAGTATTACATGTCAAGGCAACAGGCAATAAACCTGAGTTTTCCACTCTAATTTTTTCATTTGTAACATTACATCTGTGGGAATATTATCCTTCGCCCTTTTCAGCTTATTCGATTTCTTGAGTGCAGGACTAAGTATAGGACCGATGCACATTCCGTGAGCAAGGAATTGCTGTCAACATTAAGAGGGATCCAGAACGGTTCTGGCCAGGACAAGAAGGGATGGATAGTCGAAGTTGCCTGAGCTGTTGAACTATCCCTCTGACAGTCAAATGCAGGTTTTGTATAGTTCGTTTTACGAATTCAGTCGTCATGCAAAGTTTCTTGTAACTTACTGTTCAATCATGCAAATATTATGATTCACTTGCGTGCGTTTATGTGTAGTGTCTGCTCATTCCGTTTTCCTCTTCTGAATACTCGTTGATGATACATATATCATATCTTTGCATATTGTCATTCTGCTGAATGTCCAAGGGTCAAAATTTTACAAGAAAAAATGGCCTAAGGTAGGCGGCGACCAGTACTATTCTATGAACGTAAATAAATCAACCTAGTTTACGAGGTAGGAAAAAGGACGGAATTTCATTTATTTTTTAGGTTTTTTGACGATATTCAGATATTTTTTTACCAAGTAATCACAGCATTGACATCATATGAACTATGCTGGTAAGCTTGTTTTTATTAATAAGCAGGTGTATTAATCTTTTGGGTTGGGTTAAAGAGAGAAACTTGTGAGACTCCCAAGCGTTTGTGAGAGAAAGCATTATATTTTTTTCATGTGGGTTTTATTAATTTTCACATAAAGTCACTCGTTGTTTTTGTTTATTTCTCGTTTGATTGCTCTCGATGCTTGATTTGTTTGCTTTCGTTATCGTTTTAGAAACCTTAATCTCAACCCTTAATTTTGCCCCTGCAAATTGTTGGACTCTTTAGATGGTTGGTCCTTAATAACTGGTGACCTTAGTTTTAGTTTTCTACGAGGTTCTATTTTTAGCTGTTCCCACAAACATAAGCGGAACCAAATTTTTTCGTTTTTCCTGTTGCCAAAAAAAAATCTGTTATCAGTACATCTGATCAAAAAGATAAAAAAAAGCAGGGAAGTACCTCAAAGTCTCTTCCAAATCCTGAAAGAAACATCAACATCCATGAACAATCTCTAGGGATTTGTCTCTTGTTTGATTCCATGGCGGTGTCGAAATGGTTAAGCTTCACGTCCTCGAGGGACTGGTTATATCGGTTAACCTTTGCCCATGCTGGCCTACGGTCAGTCACCTCCGACCTTGGCGACAGCACGATCATGCATTGTTGGGCTCCTAAGGTGCCGAAACAATGCAAGCCTAACCTGATCCTACTCCATGGATTTGGCGCCAATGCCATGTGGCAGTATGCCGAGGCATTAGGCCACTTCACGCCCCAGTTCAATGTCTATGTGCCGGACCTGTTGTTTTTCGGAGGGTCCTACACGGGGAGGCCAGAGAGGACAGAGGTGTTCCAGGCACGGTGTCTCATGAAACTTATGAATTTACACGGAGTTGGGAAGATGAGTCTTGTTGGGATCAGCTATGGCGGGTTTGTGGGGTATAGTATGGCGGCTCAGTTTCCTGAGGCGGTGGAGAAGGCGGTGTTTTGTTGCACCGGGGTGTGCCTCGAGGAAAGGGACATGGCAGAAGGGTTATTTAGGGTGACAGACCTGGAGGAGGCTGGGAGGATCTTGTTGCCGCAGACACCTGATAAGTTGAGGGAGCTGATGAGGTTCTCGTTTGTTAGGCCAGCCAAGGTTTTGCCCAGTTGGATTCTTTCGGATTTCATCAACGTAAGCCATTGTTGTGTTTCTTGTTTGTTTTGATTGCTACCTTGATGTGTAGCTCATCTGGTTATGTGATTGAAATTGATTGTGCAGGTGATGTGCACACAGTATGTTGAGGAGAAGAGAGAGCTTATTGACGCCGTGCTCAAAGATCGTAAATTGTCAGATCTTCCCAAAATCACCCAGGTTTTTGCCCATGTTGCCCTTTGTTTTGATTGAAAAGTTATCAAACTATTCATAGGGATTAAAATATATGTTTCTGATCTTGAGCAGCCGACGCTTATACTATGGGGAGAGCAAGATCAGATCTTTCCACTTGAGTTAGGTTATCGACTGAAAAGGTACATTTTCTCATAAACCTCTTGCCGAATGTTTTCTGATAAACCTTTTTGAAATCCTCAGACCGATCAAAATCTTTCTTCTTTTCATTAGAGCTGTTAACCAATAACCAGTAATTTGAATTGGCTGTGTGATAATGATTTGTCATATCCATTGGAAAAAAAAATGGATGCTTAGTTTCTTCATATGATTGATATTAGATCAGTATTTTCCATCTGAGAAATTATGTTGTCTCGAATCTTGTGCAAACTTGATGGATTTGTGCTGTCGTTGGTGAGTGACTTTTGATAGAAACATTGGTTGATTTGAGAATGTTATAGGAACAGATAAAAGGAAGGAACCACGGACGTCATTGATGCTAACTAAATCTGTACTAGTAAACTGATTTGGTTGCCAACTGATGATAACATTGGAAAAGTTCATATTATACATCTTGTATTTTAAATTATGTTTACTTTCATGGACAGCCATCTAGGGAAGAATGCTGACATCGCCATCATCAGGAACGCAGGCCACGCGGTGAACATAGAGAAATCAAAAGAGTTCATTATGCACCTGAAGTCTTTCCTTCTTGCTGATCGCCCATCGTATTGGCGTCCTGTTCGTGCTGTGCTTGGTGATCGTTTGGTTCAAGTGGAACGATGATGATGACTCTCTTCTTACTTCCCTTGTTTAATTTGCTGTATCGATTGTGTCATTTCTTTTTTTTTCCCTTGTGTTGGTATCGATGTTGATTGGAAGAACGAAACTAACAGAGAACAAATCAATAGAAAAAAGTTTCTGCTATGTGAATTTTTGTCGGAGTTAACGTTTTCATCAAGGTCGCATTATTGATATGTTAGAAAAAGTTGCTAGGTACGTGTAAACCATGACACTAGACTTCATACTCGATATGTGGGAGAAAGTTGCGGATGAAGTGATGTTCCTTGAAAGTGACTGAGGTACTCCGCTCTCATGTCTACACTAGCTTCTTCGCTTTTCATCTTGGCATTTGCAAACAGACACCTAGTGATCAGAACAGCATATAAAAAGTGTGGATGACGGTCCAGTAGTTTCACCAGGACATTGGTACAAAACGTTTGCCCATCGTGCAATGTAAATGGTGAGTACATGGAACTGATGCTGAGGAAGACCCCTCACCATTCAACCCAGAAAAAGCTATCCACAAGATGACTTGAACAGGTAGACGAATTCAGAAAACTGCACAGAGGAAACCCCGGATTGTGCTCTGATACTGTTAGGTGAAGGCCAAGAATAGTTTTATGTGCTCGACAATTCAATATTTGGGATGAAACAGTCCTCTATCACTGCAGAGAATTTCTTGCATTCTGCAAAATGACAGAGAAAAACCATCAATCCACAATCCCAAGGCTCTTTAATCAGCAGAAGAGAGACCCAAAACCGTAGACCACACAGAAGGCCTTCTTCGCCTTTTTGCTCATATGGAAGGCTCCTGCATACTTGAGTGGTGAGTCTGGCTATGGTTACACACAGCTCAACTAGAGTTTTACCAGATGATGAAAGGGAAAGAATCTAAGAGAATCATACCTAAGCATAGCGTCGAGTCTGTCGTGATAAATGTTAATCCGGAAACAAATCTCTTTGTTATCAGCAACAACAAGAAGAATATGACTGCGTACATCTCGTCCTCCTGAAGCCATGTCTTGATGCAAACATATGGGTGATAGATGGGGATATCTTAGCACAGCAAAAAAGAAAGTGAGGCGAGAGGCTTCCTTGGTAGATCATTGATCCCATCAATGCTGGCTGAATAGTTATCCGCATCTAGAGAAACTGCAAGTTGACAATGGGGAGGAAGACGTAGTTTCCACTGACAACGAAGACTTAGGGGCCCTGGCATGGAGCAACCTACATGTCTGAAAGAGACACCAGGACCATTTGTAGAAGAGGTTTGCTCATGGTGCAACATAGATGGCGATCTTCATTGAGCCAATGGTGAGGAAAAGTCATCACCCTTCAACTCATGAAAGATGCGCTCATCCACTAGCTCACTTGATCAGGTGGATCAGTACATGAAAGATGAGCAGCGGATATTTGTCTGGCCTCCACAGCTGAAGCTGTTAGGTGAAAGCCAAGAACAGTGTTGCACCTTTTAACAATCCCCTTCTACAGCAGAGACATCCTCTGCGTTTCTGCAGAACAAAGACATAAACAATTAATCCTTAATACCAAGACTATACATCAAGCACGGTAAACAAAATCTTTTACTAACATAATGCAGGGTCTGCTGTGTGTACAAGACAAACTTGTTCATCCAGGCATATCTTAAGAGATCACAGCAAGTCATAAAGCAACACAAGGAGGCCATATGTGGAATCATCGGTCAACCCAAAGTCCCCTTTGGCCTTAGTGATAAATTCTAAACTCTAGTATGGATCAATGTTCCGAGTCTAGCTTAATTCAATAACTAATGTATATACACTAGAGTTACTAATATGCTAAAAAAGGCTTTATAAAAAAATGAAAAATATAAATATAAATGCTAAGAAAGGAAAAGAAAATTTAAAAGTTGCATCAAAGGAAAAATTTAAAAAGTAAAGCGAGAGTGACTTACTTGGTAGATCATTGATCCAATGATGATTCTGGATCCACGTCTTCATCTGCCGAACCATCATCTTCCTCCTAATCCTCCTCGGTTTCCATTGATGCTCTTTTAAAGAACCAAGGAACTTGTGATGATAACTGCGACATGACAGTGCTTATATATATCCGCTTATCCTGCATCCAAAAACCAGGATTCCGACGTGGGAAAACCATATTTTGCACAAATTACTACATCGTTTTCGACATGGGAAAATAGATTGTTCAACTGAACCCTACGGGCAGTGATACTCAATCATTGACATCACATTCGTTACTTCCATTGAATAGACATCAGACATTAGAAACTTCGTATATTTGTCATGATCGTGGTCAGAGAAGAGGATTTTTGCAATCTTTAGACACCCACCAAGAAACACAAAAATCAAATCAACCATGTTTTAATGTTTTCAGCAGAAAACGCCAAGATAGAGGAGACACAGACAAGGACATAGAATCATGTTTGACTGCTTCGTCCAATGATGTACAAAGGTGAGCCTAACTTGTGATTTCGAATCCTTTTTTCTTTTTTTAATGCTTATTTGTTTGCTTATTATTTATTTATTTATATTTTTCGAATTTATTTATTTATTTATTTGCATTAGTCCTTCCTCTATAGACCATTTCCAATCTGTGATTTCGACTTACCCCCCTTCCCCAGTATTTGACCATTATTGCTTGTCATCACGTGGTACCATCGGCGTGATCTTTTGTCCAAGAGGAAGATTTCACATACATGATGCTTGATTTGATCTTGTTTGTAGGCTGTCTTAATGCTTCGGTTGGAGGCAAAGTTCAACAACTTGAAGGATTACTAGGTGATAAGGCATACTGAGGTTCCTGGTAAAAGGAAAGACTATGACTAAGTCATGGTTTTTCCTACAACGGAACCTGGAATGCTCTTTTCCCAATATGCAGCAGATCCATTTGAGTTGTTATGTTCTCTGTCACTATGCCAATATGATTATAATAAGTTTTGCATTGCAAGGAGATCATATTATGGCTATGCCTTATCAACTCTATCCTAGACAAGCAAGAACATCCTCAGAATGAGGAGAAAGGTGCAATTAGAGAATAAGAGCATCGCCCAGAAGCCAGAGCAATATGCCCAACCTGGCAACCAAATCAAAGTTTTGGCAATGTTGATTAATCTGCCAAGTCTTAAGTTGTAATCGCTTGTCATATACCAAGTTGTCTACTCGGTGTAGTTCTCTACTATGTCGATGAACAAACTCTACCAAAAGTTTCAACTAGTGATTCACGTTATTGTTTGTATCGTTATGCAAAGAGCATTTAATTATGTATCGCAAGTAACCATGTATTCCAGTGTTATATCCAACGGTTGGTTTCACTCAGGTGCACAGGAAACATGATTGAATTAACATAAATGACTCTGAGATTCATGTTTATTATACTCATCTCATTTCATTTGCTTTACTAATCATCCCCTTAGGGTTTCGTACAGCTCTTTTCGTTGAAGCGAACACTCAATTTTCATCTTCTTCATCTTCTAAAGTTCGTGATTTTGATCAAATACAACAACCCTAGCAAAGATTTAAATAAACATAGAAAGATTGAAAGCTGGAAACAGAGAACTGATGCGATGAACTCGAACCTGAAATCAGATTCAACAGCAAATCATCCAATCCGCAGTGAAGAGAATACGAAAGCTTGGAAGCCTGAGTGCGCGCCGCCGTCCCGATACCGGCGGCCGTGGTCACCACCGTAGCGCGTCTGAGAAAGAAACTTGCTGTTTGTGTGAAAAATGGATGCTTCTTTGGATTAGGTGATCTCATCAAATTATTCTGGACTAGCTGTTATCGAATTTGATCCAATTAAACTTCATAACTTTTCTTTTTTCAAATACTAACATCTTCCTATGATGTTTTTTTAATATGTCTTCTAATAATAATAATATGTTTTTATCATGTCTATACATCAAACGAAATATAAATATATTATATTAAAATTATATTCTGATAAATCTGAAATACAATATCAATATCCAAATTTTTTCACGAAACTTTTTTTTTTTTTTGGGCTTAATTCTACGAAGCATTCTACCCTAAGTAATCTCTTTGATTGGGGATCCTAAGAAATCTTTCCTTGGAAGGTCATGATCTCGTAGATCAGGATGTGGTTGTCAATACATTTGGAAATCAACACTCCTTGCACACTGTATCATGAAACCCGAATCACATGACTTGGTATTGACAAGTTTTGGCTTTAATCATGAACCCCCAAGGCGAAAATTAACACTGCCTTGAAAACGAAGGACAATGTTTTATGATCTCGGTTGCTACAACGTGGGAGCGATGATCTGTTGCCCAATCCTTTTCTTTCGAGGGTTACGCCAAAATCAATCTAGTTTTGGCATCAACGATGACTCTAGCATCGACAAAACGTTGATAGGGACGACAAAGCGAACAGATTCTGATACACAACCGCTGTGAAAACGAGACGCAAAGCACGAGGACACCAGCTGATGCCTGATGCCAATTACAATACATGGATTTGATCCATGAACACACATCTGACAGAAGCTCTCTTGCTAGGTAGAAACATTAACATGCACATAACTTCGTTACTTTGAATAGAATTCAAGCACCCATCTCTGTCTATAGATTACAATACAGGTGAATACAATACAGATTTATATCTTCCAATACAGATTTATATCTTCCAACACAGATTTTCGATTCCCACAACAGTAAAAATCGAACAAAACTTCTAAGAATCATTATCAAGCTTCCTGGCCGACGTACTTTATTGTCTGCTGTCCAGCTTCATTGCTTTTCATCCGAGTCTACTCGTCGTGCGATGTAGATGGTGAGTACACTGAGCTGATGCTGAGGAAGACCCCTCACCATTCAACCCAGAAAAAGCTATCCACAAGCTGACTTCAGCAGGTAGACGAATTCAGGAAAGCTGCAGAGGAAACCCCGGGCTGTGCTCCGATACTGTTAGGTGAAGGCCAAGAACTTACACGCTTGAAAATTCAATCTTTGGGATGAAACAGTCCTCTATCACAGCAGAGACGATAGTAGCATTTCTGCAAAACAAAACAACAAAACCATCACTCCTTAATTCTACGACTCTTGATCAGCAGAGTGAGAAAAACCCAAAATCGTAAACCACACAAGGAGAGTCAAACTGAGATTCATGAGGAAGGCTCCTGCATACCTGAGTAGTGAGTCTGGCTATGGTTACACATAGTTCAACTAGAGTTTTACCAGATGCTAAAATGGAAAGAATTTAAGAGAATCATACCTTAGCATAGCATACAGCCCTGTTGTGATAGATGTTGGTCAGGAACAATCTCTTCATTGTCAGTAATAAAAATATGACTGCGTACATCTCGTGCTCTCTAGACAAATCTCCAAACAAAAACATATGGGTGGTAGATGTTGATATGTTAGCATAACATGAAGCAAGCAAGAAGAGAGGCTGCCTTGGTAGATCCTTGATCCCATCACTGCTTGAGAAGATCGCAGTGGCATACATATGTTAAGCACTCTCGCTTGCCTGCAGCCCAAAACTAGAATATATCGGGATGAAAAACATGGCCTCCTGCAAAGCAATCGCTTTGTCCATCCTCAATGTGGGGAATAGATCTCAAGCAGAAAATTTCCATGACTGTATAATTCAACTGCGCCCTGCGAATAATCATACAACAAGTCATACAAGGTGAGGCACTGCCTGTCACTTGATAATTAGGACTGCTTTGGACCCAATAGAATTTCGAGGTATTGCGTGGTTGCCAAAGTTATCCATATCTGGAGAAACATCAAATTGACAATGGAGAGGAAGACACATTTTCTGCTGACAACGAAAACTTTTGGGGCCCTGGCATGGAGCAGCCTACATGTCTGAAAGAGACACCAGGACCATTGTACAAGAGGTTTGCTCATGGTGCAACATAGATGGCGACCTTCATTGAGCCAGTCGTGAGGAAGTGTCATCACCATTCAACTCATGAAAGATGCGTTCATCCACTAGCTCACTTGATCAGGTGGATCAGTATATGGAAGATGTGCAGCGGATATATGTCTGGCCTCCACAGACGAAGCTGTTAGGTGAAAGCCAAGAACAGTGTTGCACCCTTTAACAATCCCCTTCTACTGCAGAGACATCCTCTGCGTTTCTGCAAAACAAAGACAAGAACAAGCACTCCTTAAAACCAAGACTATACAACAAGCACGGTAAACAAAATCCGTCACTACATAATGCAGGGTCTGCCGTATGTGTAAGACAACCTTGTTCATCCAGGCATATCTTAAGAGATCACAGTAAGTCATACAGCAACACAAGGAGGCCATGTGTGGAATCATCGGTCAACCCAAAGTCCCCTTCGGCCTTGGTGATAGATTCTAAACTCTTGTATGGATTAATGTTCCAAGCCTAGAGTTACTAATTTGTTTACTAATTTGTCTACACTGGAGTTACTAATTTGCTTTAAAAAAGGCTATATCAATATATATATGCTAAAAAGGGAAAAGAAAATTTAAAAGTTGCATCAAAGGAAAAATTCAATAATTAGTAGAGCGATAGTTGACTTACTTGGTAGATCATTGATCCAATGATGATTCTGGATCCACGCCTTCATTGCCGGACTTTCATCTTCCTCTGAATCCTCCTCGGTTTCCATTGATACTCCTTTAGGAACCAAGGAACTTGTGATGATAACCGCAACATAACAGTCCTTATATATACCCGCTTATCTTGCATCAAAAAACCAGGATTCGATGTGGGAAAACAAACCATTAAAAACAACCCTATTTCGCACAAATTACTACAGCGTTTTCGATGTGGGAAAATAGAATTTGAACATAACATCACCATAACCATTAAAATTGTTCAACTGAACCCTGCAGGCAGTCATACACAATCATTGACATCAAATTTGTTACTTCCTTTGAATACACATCAGACACGGGATTTCCTTTTAAAAAAGAGACATGAGAAACTTCGTATATTTGTCATGATCGTGGTCAGAGAGGATTTGCAATCCTTTGACACCCACCAAGAAACACAAGAATCAAATCAACCATGTTTTGATGTTTCAGCAAAAAAAACACCAAGATAGAGGAGACATAGACAAAGACATAAAATCATGTTCGACTGCTTCGTCCAATGATGTATAAAGGTGAGCCTAACATGTTGATTAGACACTCAAACCAAGCTTGTCATGGAGATACATTTGACTCTTGGCAGAGACAGACTTCAGATCTAGTTCCAAATTGATGCATACAAGGATGTAAACCTACCACTTCCATACCATACGATTGGGATATAGCATGGAGAGGCTTCATTTTGCACCAATAATCAGTAATTAGCGAAAGAGCACTAGGTTCTGGCACAATTAATTTCCCAAAGTTGTTCATTCTCTATCAACCCAAACACCATGCCTCGATTCCAGCAACTCCACAATCACAAAGCCGCTAATTCTGTGCACCAAACAAACATGTTGACTGAAATAACACTTGATAATCTCTAGTACCAAAATATCTTATTTTATCTTTACTGCAACGACAATATGCATATTTGTCTAATAGCTCAAATAAATCAAATTCTCAGTGGAGCTCTATGGAAATTCTCACGAGATAATAAAGCCTAGCACAACCACCACAATGGTCATCTAGAACTAGTCGCATGTATCCATTCAATGCACAATACCAGCACTCTGGAATGTTCAACACTGTCCTCTGCATAATTTGCACAAGGATTAGTACGCAGATCTTTTTTTTTTCTGAGGAACAAATCACCGAAGTTCAGCGCTTGGGCTAGAACAGATAAATGTCAATTGGTTAAAACACGTGCTTAATTCACAAATTTTCTCTCACATACATCTGATTACATTGAACATGCTCACTAGGAAACGGGTTCTCGTAGTTGGAATTGATGCACACAATCCACTGTAGTTATTGCTGGGGCTATTGCTAAGTAAGAAAGCATAAATAATTTACCATGTAAAAATAAATCATCCAAAGATTCATGATCAGAGATCGAGCAAAGAATTTCACCAGTCAGGTATGCTGAAGTACCATACACATCCCATGAATGGCATGATCTAGTCATCTTTTCAGCGGTAACTCCGCATCGGAGGATAACACACAGCAAAAAGATCGTTCACCTACAAGTTACAAGTTAAGTTATATTCACAATTGTAACCATCATTTTACCCACATCGGCGAAAAAGAATGAAAGTTAAAATATCTCCAGTATTTCAGTTTCCCTGCTGCTTTGGATTTCAGCACAAAAAAAGATGACGAAGGGGATCAAAAACTTGAGAGGCCAAGGCAGACTTTCGATTGGATCAATGATCTACCAAATATTAGTACATCTAACACTCATTTACTTCATAGATTATTTTCCTTTCTTTATTCTTGCTCTGCTTTTCTTTTTTACTTCCTTTTTTCTTTTCTTTTTTTATTCTTTATTTGTTTGCTTCTTATTTATTTATCTATATTTTCCCTATTTATTTATTTATTTGCACTAGTCCTTCCTCTATAGACCATTTCCAATCTGTGATTTCGACTTACACCCCTTCCCAAGTATTTGACCATTATTGCTTGCCATCCCGTGGTACCATCAGTGTGATCTTTTGTCCAAGCGGAAGATTTCACATAAATGATGCTTGATTTGATCTTGTTTGTAGGTTTTCTTAATGCTTCGGTTGGAGGCAAAGTGCTACAACTTGAGATACTACTAGGTGAAAAGGCATACCCAGTTCCTGCTAAAAGGAAAGACCATGAGTAAGTCTTGGTTTTTCCTACAACGGAACCTGGAATGTCCTTATCACAGTAGGCAGTAGATTCATTTGACCTGCTATGTTCTCTTTCACTATGCCACAACGATTATGATAATTTTTGCATGGCAAGGAGAACGATATTATGACTATGCCTTTAACAACTCTATCCTCGATAAGCAAAAACAACTTCAGAACAAGGGGAAAGGGGCGATAGAAGAATCAAGAGCATCTCCAAGAAGCCACAAATATATGCACAACCCAGCAACCAAATCAAAGTTACTGGCGATGTGGATGAATCGAGTGTTATGGTGTAATCACTTGTCTTATACCAAGTTGTCTACTTGATGTACTTTGTACCAATTATGAGGAACCAATTCTACCAAAAGTTTTAACTAGTGATAAAACGATATTTTTTGTTAAGTGACATGCAAAGAGAATTTGTGTATCACAACAAATCATGACTGAGATGATCGTGGAAATGGCAACTGCGCATCAGATAACCTGGAGCAAAAAGATAGTTGGCTAATAAATTTTGTTCTCAGATCCAACCATCCATTTCCCACATTGACTAGAAAAAAAAAAAGCAAGGTTAAGATTCCGTCAGTATTTAACAATTAATATCATTTCATTTATAATGTATCATCAACTTTGTCCTTCACAAGCAGGAGCATCTGAGAATGTAAAGAAGACGCGACCAAAGAAACTGAGCAATCAGCAAAAAGTCTGAACAAGGACGCATACCCCAATTCCTAATTCATGTTGAAGTACATACTTCACCAGGAAAAAAGTTGAGCTTATGGTTTTTTTGGCTCATCTGATACCATGTGGCTAAAGAAACGAAGAGTCTACAATCAAAACTCTCGTCCTCTAGCCACACTTTGATCCTGTGCTCACGATCGACTATACCAAAACCAAAAAGATCAGCATAAAAGCAAAGCAAATCCTTGACTCACATAATCCCAACATGTGGGGAGGACGAGATCTATGCAGTCTTATCCCTTATCCCTATTATATATCATTCCATGACGACAAACAGTCCACTATTAGGCAAAAGGTAGCTTACATGTAACCTTGTATTTGTTGTACACTTTCATTAGCTTGTTTTGTCGAAAAGGATTGGCTCGTTGACTCTCTAACTATATGGTAAAAAATTCGACACTTCTCAGGGACATCAGGAACAAACAATCAACATATATTATTACTAGGATAAGGTTGTGTACATCTTGTCCCTTTAGATCTTATACATGTCATGATTATTTGTGGCAATTGTGTTTTCCTTTTCTTTCATTTGCTTGTATCACTAGCTACCCATTAAGGTTTGTGGCATATTCCACAATTTAAGTGAGCATCGGCTTTCGCCTTTCTTCATATCAAATTTGCCATCATGATCAAATACAACACCACCAGCGATAATCCAAACAACAAGGGAAAAAAAAGCAGAGAAGGGAATTTAATAATTTGGGGGAAGAAATCGGAGAATTGATGGGTTAAACTCAAACCTGAATCATCGGATGCAGCGAGAGATAAACGAATTCGCGAAAGAGTGGCAACAGGCGCAAACCTGTCGGCGGCGAGGCGATCCCGGTCGGCTCCACAGCCAGGCCGCCGCCGCCGCCGCCGTATCCGGTAGGACTAGGGTTTCATAAACTGCAAAAATTATCCTAAAAGTAAAAAGGAAAAATGAATTTGTGCCTATACAAATACCGTTCATATTAAAAGTTTTTTTTATTATAATTAAGATTTTTAATCTTAATTATTAAGATTCAATAATTTAATCACATATAACGGTGTGTGTGGCTAGTCATAATATCATCTAAGCTCAGTTATTAAATTATATCTTAAATCTGTGTCATTGAAGTATTTCTTTTTCGTCACGACGAAAAACGAACCTTCGTATTAAACAATATAGAATATCAAATCCTTATAGATATAAGGATATATAACATTTCAATAGATAATTGACTATAAAAATACAATGTTTTCTTTTCAATCTTTCTACCATAAAAATTGAACTCATCCTACGACATCTTAAACATAAAATCAGGATTCAATATATGAGGATAACGAAAATAATCATTTCATTTTTAAAAATAAAGATAAGATCTATCTATATCACTTTCTTATACAAAATGGGATATGTTTCTTTCTTTCTTTTGCGATATCACCCTAATTCATTCGTCATCTTGTTTGGAAAGAATGCACACATGCAAAGGGTATGAGATACCATAAGGCGTAAGTATTTGAAACAACCAAATTAAACAAGGTGGTCCAGTTTTATTCGATATGTTTTTGATTTCTAATGCCCACTCTCAAGTCTAATAACTACAGATCAAAACGGTTTCGTAAGTCGTCTTTGAAAGGAAGAGTGAGAAGCACAGAACTGTTAGGATTTCTCGAGCACGAGATGAATGACACAAAGGCGGTGTATTCGTGCAGGGTTCCTTTGATAGATCACAGATTAAAAGGAATAGATTCTAAAACAGTGCAAAAGGAACTACGGGTGATATGTAGAGCATAGTGTAGGAAACGAATAAGCAAATTTTGTGATTGGAAACCATAGAGAATCTCGGTTACACAAAGGCGGTGTATTCGTGCAGGGTTCCTTTGATAGATCACAGATTAAAAGGAATAGATTCTAAAACAGTGCAAAAGGAACTACGGGTGATATGTAGAGCATAGTGTAGGAAACGAATAAGCAAATTTTGTGATTGGAAACCATAGAGAATCTCGGTTACACAAAGGCGGTGTATTCGTGCAGGGTTCCTTTGATAGATCACAGATTAAAAGGAATAGATTCTAAAACAGTGCAAAAGGAACTACGGGTGATATGTAGAGCATAGTGTAGGAAACGAATAAGCAAATTTTGTGATTGGAAACCATAGAGAATCTCGGTTATCTATTTATATCTCACGCGAATGCAGCTCGCGTATACCAGAAGTGACCCATTCTTGCTTTCAAACTGAAAAGACTATCAATCCTTGTAGAAACATGTGCTATTTATATATTAGGGAAATGTCTTTTTTAGGCTTGAACCGTATACTGATAATTGGATGATGTGAAACACGTGTGGGGCTGGCTCTGATATCATATAGAAATATGATGTTCACTTCTAAAACCAATTGATAATAAGAAGAGAAACTCATGATCTGTTTATATTAATGCATTCTCTGTTATCATCGTTACAAATCAAAACTGTTTCGTACGTTTTCGAAAAAGGAAGAGTTAGAAGTTCAAAACGGTTAGGTCATAAAAGCCGGTGTTTGATACGGTTCAGGGTTCCTTTGATAGATCATAAGGAATAGATTCCAAAACAGTGCAAAAGAAACCGCGGTGGTATGTAGAGCCAGTTTTGATACAAACACGATCTTGTGACATAAGTATTGATGAAAACTAACCCAGCAATCATTCTACAGAAAGATATTTAATGATTCTTCGAATGTCGACGGCTTCTGCAAAATCTACCATCCATCACGTCATGCTCCCTTTAGATGCGAAACTTGAGATTGATGAGCAACATTCCAAGGAAAACGAAGAACAAAGTTTGTGATTTGAAGCCATAGAGAATCTTGATCACTTACAATCTGAGGCTGATCCGTGCTCTAGACCAAAATAAGCTCGGTGTACACCAGAAGTGACCTATCATGCCCTTCAAACCAAAAAAGACTTACTTTCCTTATCAAGGAATAGATTACTTCTTATTTAGGAAAGAGACCTTTAAGTTTGAACGTAAACATGGGGAAAGTTAAAGCCAACAATCCACTTGAAAATAGACTACACGAAGAACAGATGCTTCTGCACTTGGCATAAAGTGAGATGCAAAGCGTGAGGATCAGGTTCATTTCGCCTTTTGCCTCCTTCCTGCATCTTAAAGATCATTTTCACACCTACGGTAGGCAACGGAGCCTTTCCAGTCGATGCCGGTTATATTGATCGCCACAAGGTTGAATGGGACGTCTTTATTCTCATGGAAATTGCAATGACCTTCAGAATCAATGAAAAAAAAAAAAGGATGGAGGCAATAGAAATCAGATGCAGGAAATGTTCACTTCCTGTAAAAACTACCCATGCTGCGAAAAAGCTTCGCTGCCCAAGATGCCATGCCGAAATCCCGCTTCACTTGAACCAAAACGGTATTCAAGAAAACAAGACGCATTCAGGAAGACAAAGGGAGAATCAAGATCAGCCAAATAGAAGCAGTGGACATGAGAGTTCGACCAATAGGCTCTCAGTAGCCGCTTCTCTGAGTTATCCAGCTATCTGCGGCGTGACCTACACTGATCAAAGGAACCATCAATGATGCACGCCTAATGAAGGATCTTTTGCAGCAAATATATGGTTTTCCAGAGCAAACAATCCGAGTTCTTACAGGTACTACTTGCTGAAGCATATTTCAACTGTTCGTACTCCAGTTCTGTGGACTGATAAAATCCTTATAATGACTGTGTTGCGATGCGAGAAGAGGATCCAAGAACAATGCCACCAACAAGAAAGCATATGGAAGAAGGCATGAGATGGCTTGTTGAAGGCTGCCAACAAGGGGACTCACTGGTGTTCTACTTCTCTGGGCATGGACTCCGACAGCGGGACTATGACTATGATGAGCTTGACGGTTATGATGAAACAATTTGCCCCCTCGACTTTGCCACGAACGGGATGATTCTAGATAACGACATCAATGCCATGATTGTCACGCCTCTGGTAAAAGGCGTCAAGCTCTATCCTATCATTGATTCTTGCCATAGCGGGACGGTCCTTGATCTGCAGCATGTTTACGATCACAAACTGTAGTGCTGCAATGACTTTTTTATCCTAATAATGTTGATTGCCGCTAGCTGCTATTCTTCGAATGTGCGTCAGAAAACCACCACAAATCTCATTATCGAAAAACATCCATTTTTTCTACAGACATAAATGGAAGAATAACAGCCCTCCCAGTGGTGCAAATAAAGGTACTAAAGGTGGTCTAGCCATTTGCTTGAGCGCGTGCCAAGATGATCAATTGGCTGTGGATACCACGGTAAGATGACACAAACCTACATAGATCCATCATCAGTGCAACTGTAACACTCGGAATTCTTTAACAACTTACATGTTCGTCGATGAAAATGCAGGCACTTACGAAGAATCAGATGATAGGAGAACTTACATATTGTTTCATATATGCAGTTCAAAAAAAAATCCAGGCCTGTCATATCTTGACTTGCTTCATTCAATGGAAGAAACCATGTCCAAGGCGTACGAATTGAGATGCATCAGTGCTAAGTTCTTCAACAGATTGTTACACCGGCAAATCCGGCAAATAAATCAGGTACTTAAATCAGCAAAAAATAAGGACTACCCTAACATTATCAGATCAGCCATCAAGCCGATTCTGTTTTCTTGTTCAACCTTGATGAAAGTTTCTATTCTGAACGTGGTTTGCAGGAGAGTCAACTATCTTCTTCACAAGTTTTCGAGGTTAATGATAGATTAATGCTATGATTGTATGAACAATCATCATACAGATTTGAGGAAAAAGCTATGAGCAAAGTGAGCTTTTTTCTACGGCGAGAAATGTGCAAAACAAGATTTTGTTAAAATGGCAATGGCATCCACCAAAATTTACAACCTACTAACATAGATGAGCAAGTAAACTCTTATATGTAAACTGTGACCATAGATCGGCCATGACAGGATCACACGAGTAAAAAGATGTAATTTCTGTACCAACATTGTATGTCGTTTACAATCGAAGATATAATACTTTCATGGAGATGTGACGCTAAGGTTTCTGCGCTATGTTCTATACATACATAAAATGCCTCTGGGTTTCGTGCAATCACCTGAAATGTAGCACAAACCCAGACGCAAAACATAAATTACCAACAAGTAAAGCAGCACCATCACTGTTGCATTAGAATAAGATTGCGAGAGGCGGTGCACCATCGAGCGTAACAGGCAAACAGGTTGGGCCAATCCGAGGCGGGGCAATGAGTGAAGTGATGAAGCCATGTAGACAAAACTTTCTCCCTATCTTCTTGCTGCTCCAGCATCTCGATCATCTCCTCCAACACCCGCTCCAACTCTTCTCTTTCCCTGGTGCTGAGAATCGGGGCATCTGTGCCATTGTTTGCTCGGCACAGTAAGGGCAGCCACGACAGTAACAGTTTCAGCTTCATCTGGTTAAGCCTCAATCCGTCCCCAACTTCTGCTCCCTCCTCTTCTCCTATGTCTTTGGCCTCCTTGATCAAGAATGCTGCACACATTAAAACAATCATGCACGCACAATCAAATCGACTGAAGCGATGAACAACCAGTTGTTTGACAGATCGATCTTAAATTCTATATGCAAAAGATGAGTAGCACCACCACACCAGCAACAAGTATTCCCGTCGTGGACAGAATTTGTCCTACCCATAATGCAATGAAGATAACTGGAGAGGTTGGTTCCTGATCAGTATCACCAATAACAATTATCCAACAAATTTACCGGATGTTATCGTCCTTTCCTCCCTGCTACTCACTACATGACGACAACCCAATCATATCCAATAATATGTATTGCAATCACCAAAATTACAATCAAATCAATCAAAACCGCGATAAGCTACTCATAACCCAGTCAACCCCGAGTTCTATATGCACTACGAGCATTTCATCACCTGCGACCCTAACAAGCGAGCCCTGAAGCCTCGTCTCCAGCCCCAATGACATCCACGCAAGCTCCCCCGCCCCCGCCCACCTCTCCACCGCCTTCCCAACCCCACCACACTCTGCTAACTTCCTCCCAATCCAAAGCAACTCCGCTGCCATCTTCTCCGCCACCACCCTCCCTTCCTCCCCTTCCTCCCCCTCCTTTTCCTCCTCCATCTTCCCATTCAAATACCCCATCGCTCCTCTCATCACCCTCTCAAACCGAAACCCTAAGACTAATCTCCCCCGCTGCCTCTCCATCGCCGCCGCTTCGAGTTTCCCCAGCGTCATCTCGAACGCTGCGGACAAAACACGACGATTCAGTTCCCTCAAGGGTTGTGATCCGTCACTTAGGTTTTCGTCGACGATTCGCTCTATCATTGATCGGACGGCCTCGTACTTCCTCGAACTGACGGGGATGTCGTTGACGATGGTCAGCAGCTGGGTCAGGGCACGTTCCATGGCGGGAGCAAAAGGGTTATTTTGGATGGTGGTGGTGAGTTTGGAGGGTTTGTGGGGTTTGTGGGGGGATGAGAGGAAGGAGAGGAGGAAGAGGAGGAGGGTGGAGATGATGTGGCGGATGAGGTGGAGAGGAGAGGTGGTGTACGTGGTGGAGGAGAGGAGGGGGGTGATGAGGTGGCGGAGAAGCAGTGGTGATGTGGCGGCCGCGGCGGCGATGTTTGCGACGGAGCGCTGGCCCATTTTGAATTGGGTGGTGTTTTCTTTTTTCTTTTCTTTTGGTAATATGGATTTTGGGAGGAGATGAAGATGATTTGAGAAAGAGATTTGCGTCCGAGAAAAGAAGTGGTCGAGATTTGTTGGACACATTGGACTATTAGAAGATGGAATTTTCAATGTGTATGGTATTTTAATTGAGTTTATGTCCTTCATCTTCGTGTATTAATCTTTTCAGAATAGTGTAGATACAACGTGTCATGATATTAATCTGCATGATCTCATGATCAGAAAAAGAAATCATTTATCATTGGATGTTCAATCTTAACATAAATAACCGGCTTAGTTAAAAAAATGCATGATGATGTTGACAAGACACGTATCAAAACCTCCACTGACTAAAACAATCTCATCCAAAAATGCTCTGTAGATAAAGATGTTGTCTGATTTCTGTATATACGAAACAACATCACTCTTCCTATTGTACTGAAAAAACAAAGTTCTCATGAAGAGAATAAATACAATAAGTGTGTTTTATGTGCATTGGCGTGTGTGTGCGCGCATCAACAAGTTATTTTTATTGTGTGCGTATAATATTGTGTTTATTTGAATTTATTATAATGTGTTATCAATATGAATTATTTATCCGTCGTAAAGATAATTCATTTGAGATTATTTAGTTTTATATATTATATTATTCATGTATTTTTGTCCGACACTAGACACTATTTTAGTTTTAGTGATTTTCATGGTATTCACAATATGTTAGTACTGTTCACACATTCTCCATGTACTGTTCACAATCCGAAATACATTGTTCACCGTTTGAAAATCATTCTTCACATTCTCAAATCACTGTTTACGTACTAAAAAAACTAAAATTAATTATTTTATCATCATATGCAATACTTGTTAGATTCAATTCTATGATGATAATTAATCCAATAGAAGAAAGTTTTCTTCTATATTAGTTTGATAAATCTTCTATAAAATAATATTGATTATGAAACTTAATTGTTTGGTACATCTACTAATTGTTACTTATATTTTCAGAATTATCAAACTTATCAATTTGAAAATTCCTCCTTTTGACATCTCAAAAAATAATTATTTGACATGGGTTTTGGAGATTAAGTTACTTCTTGTCGAGAAATGACTTGATGACACCATAAAAGATGAAAATGAAATTTTCCAGCTGGACAAAATAAGGGCGTTGATTTTTTTTTTTCCATTATTTTCTCCATGAAAACCTATAGTCTGAATATTTAGAGTAAGATGAAACTCTACTATTATAGAATAATATAAAAACAAAATATGGCCATCATAGATTCGTAATACTATTAATCGTCCGAAACGAGTGACAGAATCTCAGGTTGTAAGATTTCAAAAAATATTTTCTAAATATAATTCTGAGTTATTCATAATTATTTCAAAATTGAGATTATACGATAACAAGATAATAGATGAAGATATACTCAAAAATACATATATCACTTTTCATGCAGCAAACATGACCTTACAGACACAATATCACGCGATGGGTTTTAAAAAATTTACGATTTGATAGCCTATTTGCTTGTTGCTGAACAACATAACGAACTGTTGTTACAGCAACATAGAATTCGTCCCAGTAGATCTGCCCCTATGCCTTTAGCATTTGTAGCATATCCTGAAGATAATGTTAACCCTTGTGGGAGGCTCTGTTGAAGGAAAATGGAAAAATACATGGGTCAATACTGAGATCCAAAATCAACAAAAAGCATCACGAAGATGCATATTATCGATGTGGTGGTAAATGACATTGGTCGAGGACCTATCGAACACCAAAGCATTTAGTGGATTTATGCTAACAGTCTCAAGAAAAGGATAAACAGGTTGAGGCCAACCTTGCCGCTCAAAAAATAGCAACACGTGATAATGTTGTCCAAGAACAATTAGTGCTCGAAGGTAAAGTGTCAGAAGACACAAGCCACTTTTTTTTTTTTTTATCATTGAAAATAATAAGTTTATTTACAAAGCTATGGAAGGGTGGATCAACATAATCCATACCCCTGAGTTCCTCGTCTAATCATTAGAAGTTTCTATGGAAAGTTACATACACGCATTCTACAAATGTTACAGGAGTTTCTCCTAGAATGGATAAACCATTACATACACAAATGGTTACATGACTCAATAACCATGAACATATACAAAACAACTTACCCATCCTGCTTGATCTTCCAGTTTGCCAGTAATTTCTTTTCATCTTCATTGAGGTATTCTTTCCTAACATAAACAATGTTCATACCTGCTTTGAACAAGCAACTTTGCATGGCATGTTTGCATGGCTTTATTCCTCAAAAACTAATGTCATTCCTGTGTTTCCAAATGGTATAAACAAGGCTGTAAAATAGGAACTGAATTATAGTCCTTGTGATCCTCTTCGCCTTGAGTGCTTGGTGCAAGGCCTCAAAGTATCAAGCGCAGGAGTTTCCAGCGTAAGCGGAGTTCCCAGCAGAAGCGGAGTTTCCATTACAGGAAGTAGACACAAAATTAAGATCATAATTTTGCTGCCACTCCTGCATCAAATCAAAGGATTAAGAAAAGTGTAGAAAAAGAATAAGTGGTCATGGGTCTCCATTTTCTTTTTACAAAAAACGCATAGAGTACCATCCAGTAAGCCCATTCCCATAAAACGATCATGTATATAGAGCCTTTGCCACACCACTAGCCAAGTAATGAAGACATGTCTTAGGATATTTCCTTTGAACCAAATAAGTCTGTGCCAAAATATCTTTGGAGCCTTTTTTCAAAGATGATTCTATGCATGAGCATTTGAGAATCCTCTCTTTCTCCCATCACCCCAAAGGCACACATCCATCTCTCCATGGATAACAGGAAGAAGAGAGACATGAAACAAGTATAAGACACAACCTACTTTGATATAATAGATTTTATCCAGTCAAATATGCATCTTTTAAATGAAGATGATATGACTTATCTATAATTTATTATTTCTATGCATTTATGTTTATTGTTTAGTTTTTTTAATGGAATAAAAATCATGTACTTTTGTTTGAGTTGAATAAAAGGTTTATCTGTTTATTCAAAATATTTACAGATAACTACAAATGAAAGAAAAAGATATATGCATAGGAGATTGTATCACAACTCATACTATTCTAAAAAATAAAAGATATATTTCTCATTTAACATTAGTAAAAGCTAATATTTCTATAATCGCAGAAAGTGTATATTTAATTGAAGGATTTGAAATAACAAAATTAATACTTCCAAAAGATACTAAATCCCTTATAAAAAATACTTTATATCTCTCAAAATTTAAACGAAACTTATTGAGTTTTAAGGATATACGATTAAATGATTTCAATGTGGAAACAGGAAGCGAACAAGATAAAGAATATCTTTATATTACTTCAATAATATAATGCAGAAGCATATGTTAGAAAAACCTCCAACACTCTTTTCTGATTTATATCATACGAGTATTAGAACAATTGAGTCATATGTTACTGTTAATCAGAAATTTGCTAACAATAATGCCTTAATGATTTGACGTGAACGACTTGATCATCGAAGAACCAACATGATGTGTCGCATTGTTAAAAATTTAAAGGGACATCCCTTAAAGAATCAAAGGATTCTAACAAGTCGTGATTTATCACGTGCAACATTGTTAATTGAGGAAATTAATTATAAAACCATCCCCAGTAAAAATTAATGTTGAGACTCCAACATTTGTAGAAAGAATTAAAGATGACATATGTGAACCTATCCATCCTATAAGTGAACCATTCAGATACCTTATGATACTGATTGATGCATCAATTAGTAGTCACATGTTTGTTTTCCTTCTACAAAAGATATACCTTTGTAAGGTTATTGACTCAAATTATCAAATTACGAGCGTATTTCTCATATCATCCAATAATGACAATTTATCTTTATAATGCCGAAGAAATTATATCAAAAACATTTAATGAATATTACATGTCTATTGATATTATTATTGAGCATTCTGTAGCTCATGTTCGTACACAAAATAGTTTAGCTCAATCTTTAATTAAAAGATTTCAGTTAATTAAAAGACTATTGTTTATGAAAAGCAAATTATAGACTACAACTTGGGGGCATGCAATACTTAAGTTACAGTATTGATACGTGTTAGGCTTGTAACCTACCACAAGTATTCACAATTACAATTCGTATTTTGTCAAAAACCAAATATTTCACATCTACGAGTTTTTGGGTGTACTGTATATGTTCAAATCGCATCATCCCAACGAACAAAGATGAGTCCTCAACGTAAATTTGGGATATACGTTGATTTTGATTCTCCTTCAATAATACGATATCTCGAACTATTGACGAATTTTTGGGTGTACTGTATATGTTTAAATCGCATCATCCCAACGAATAAAGATAAGTCCTCAACATAAACTTGGGATATACGTTGATTTTGATTCTCCTTCAATAATACGATATCTCGAACCATTGACGGGAGATGTGCTCACTTTAAAAAAATGAAGATATAAATATCCAACAAATTCGATCCAGTGCGAAGTTGATAGATCTTTTCACAAAGACATTTTTCAATGTAATTTTTTAGATACTCGGTTATAAAATCGGGATTCGACGACTCAAAGAGCTTCCTGGTTGAAGATATCTCAATAAAGTGAATTACTATTGAGGGGGTTGTACTCTTTTTCCTTCTATCAGAATTTTATCCCAATGAAATTTTTCTGATAAGATTTTAATATGACAATCATATTTTCATAACTAGATATATAATATATTAATATAAAATTTTGTTATTATCGTATCATCCAAGAAACAGTGTTAAAGAATACATGGTGGTGGCTGACAAGACATACACCAAAAGCCTCCATTAACTAAAACAATCACATTCAAAGATGTTCTTTTGGTGAAAGATGTTTTGTTTGATTTTTGTATGTAAGAGACAACATCACTCTTCCCATTGTACTACAATAAACGTGTTTGTATGCATTGACCTGTGTGCATCAACAATTTATTCCTATTGTGTGTTTATATTATTATGTTCATTTGATTTTATTATAATATGTTTAAGTGCTTGAGATTGTTTGTACTGTTATGATGATGATGTTTTTCTAATGTAAAAAAAATCCAACAAAACTTCAGCAACTACCAGCAGACATCATATCTCATATAGTACTTGATACCGACATTGGCCTATGAAAGGCGCAACCATAATATCACACGAGTGGCAGTTAAACAACTTGAGATAGACTTCCACAAATTTAGTTTGCGGCAAGAAAAACATAACGATTCTCACATTTCCTCTGATAACAAACAAACAAAATCAAATTTTATTTGTTTTCTTCGGTTCTAATAAAAAAAACATCGAAATCACAAGACAAAAACATCACACCATTCTATAGAGCACATGAACATACATCTTTCTTTACAAATGAGATTTCAACGTAGGAACTCTTGTTTCTCACACTTAACATCATCCAATGATCGATTTCACAGGATGACGAAAACTGCATTACACAGATTTGTCCAGCAGCTGTGGCCTGCTAAATTTCTCCTCGATCAGCAGCTGAGCCCCTTCGACGAGCCTCTTCACGACTTCAGCTGCTGGCAAAATTTCCCTGATGAGGCCTACGCCTTGACCAGCATACATGACCATACTCTCGATCTCCCCTTCGGCTGTTTTATTAGGTACAGTGCCTGCAAACCGCCGGATCTCCTTTTCCTGTACCACCAAGTATTTGTTCTACCTCATTAGAGAATGAACAATGAGCATAAAAAGAAGTAGAAGCGTACAAATAAACGAGTTTAGTAAGTGAAACTGCAACAACACATACCACCCCGTGTATAACTGTGTGACCAATGACAGGCTGGTTTGCTTCAGTTACATCATCAGGGAGAGATTTGCATGCGATATAAAATGGTGTTACTAGGACACGGTGCGGTGCTTCAGGCCATCTTGCTCGACCAAATATGTCAGTATATTCGGTATTCTCACCTTCTATCAGCTGCTTCTTGTAATCAGGATGAGCATTGCTTTCCTCCGTGGCCAGAAACCTGCAATAATATATACATGTCATTTGGAATTTCAGATCGAAGATGAATGTGCAAGTACCGGCTTTTAGCTTTCCATAGATCAGAGAGCATAGCCTATAGCACCTTCTTGACTTTTCACAGTACTGACTAATTCATCTACTGTGACAGCAAATAAAACAAACTCTGTTCTATATAGAGAGGTATTTTTGTGTTCGATTCTTCATGCATGCAAGGCAGCCTTAATCACTATATATTTTGCATCAGCACGGTCCATTACCTAGTGCCAAGACAAACTCCTTGAGCACCAAGGGCCAGAGCAGCAACATATCCACGTGCATCCACGATTCCTCCAGCAGCTATTACAGGAATATCTTGGTCACCAACCAGGTCGACCACCCGTGGCACCAATGTGATCAGAGCATCCTGAAGAAGGAAGGCATAACCATATGAGTATACTACATGGACAACCAAAAATATGTAACATTTTCATAGTTCAGCAATCCTTTGTGTGCTTCATAAGACATACCTGGCCAATTACATGTCCTCCAGCCTCGCGACCCTGCACAATGATTGCATCCACTCCTACTTCAATAGATTTCCTCGCTTCTTCAACACTCCCAACCTATACCCAACAATCATGAGTTTTTTAAACTCATACATACATGTATAGACCATTAAAATCCTCATATAAGTAGAATAGAACATGGTCCAAAACAAGTATAACTTGATGACTCTGTATACATCATACATATCACTTGAAAGTGATTCAGACAGCTACGTTTTTTAAGCTTAAAGTCAATAGAGCAATATCGCGGATTAACACCAAGCACCAACAAACTCACAAAACATACCTGAGGAATAACTTTCACACCGGCATCATGAGCCCTATGCACAAGCTCCTCAGGGACTTCACCCCAATACAACTCCAAAAACACTACCTTCTCATCCAATATCACCTTCAAATTCTCCTCATGAGGAAATGCCAACACGACACCGATCCCAAAAGGTTTGTCGGTCAAGCTCCTTGTCTTCTTGATCAATCCCCTTAAATATTCCGGGCATTCCTAATACAACATTCACACAATCCAATCATAACTAACACATCCGCTTTCCAATTTTAGCAAATATTTGGGGGAAGCCTAAAGCTGCAAATGAACTTGCTTGGATAACAATCCTACATTGGCTAAAAGGAAAGGAAAGGAACGTATCAACATAATCCCGACAAGGACACGATGTGGGAAGAACACCCTTATAACACACGATGATGTACGCAAATCTTACCCCCTATTTTTACATAGAGATTAGAGAGACTGTTTCCTATCGAACCCGAGAATAATCCTGCATTGGCTGAAGGGTCAATTATAAGTTACAATAACTGTGCAACCACCACATTACATATCAAGACGAGTTTTAACAACGTGGAGCTGGTCAATACTAACGAGTACAGTACAAAACGAGCAATATCCTGACATTGGGGTGTGCTACACCAAGCCACACCTCGACCCCATCCTAACAATTTTCATTTGTCCTCCACCCTATCAATGACACCCAAACCCTAGCATTTGACTCCAGAAACAAATCACTGAAAATCAAGCTCCAATCTCCAAATTCTCAACTACCCACATCAAATTGATCTCAATAGTCAACAAACAGGGAAACAAAGAAAGAAAAACGGAGATAGAAGACAAACCCAGTCAGGGGCTCTGAGGAGCCCAAGTCCCCCGGCGTCGGCGACAGCGGCGACAAGTTCCGGCCCAGAAACATCAGGGCCCAACGGCGCTTGCACGATCCCATACTCCAAACCCATTATCCCTTTCCACCCCATTCTTCTTCTTCTTCACTCACAGTGCTGACTCAATCCAAGCAATCAATGAAAGGGCACATTTATACAGAGAAAGATGAAAAAGTTCGATTTGGTGAGGTACGTCAGCGACGACGTTTCGGGCATCGGTTTTATGTGGACAAGATTCATTGGGTGCCGCCATTGATGGGTTGGGACAGATTATTGGGGCGATTCTTTGGCTCCTCGGTCGTCTGAGAGGGTGGAGGGCAAAAATAATACAGTACTCGTTTGGCCCAAATCAAATCTAATATGAAATTTTTTCACATAAATTAATAAAAATATTAAATATTAATTATTTTTATATTTTTACTCATGATGATTTATGAATTAAAAAAAAATGTTAGTGAGATGATGTTATATGTTTTTTAGAAATATTTTTTAAGATAATGTTTTATTTTTTTTGAACGGAAGGAATAATATGAAATTTATTTTGGGTTTGGAGTAAGATAAGGTTTTTTTGGATTTTAATTTAATTATGATGAGATTGAAAACAATTTTATTATTATTGTATAATAAAAATAAAATCGAATATGTTTTATTTTTATTTTTTGTTAATTGACAGGATTGTTTTGATGGTTGTTGTGTCGCAGGAGAGATCTATGCATAGAGCAATGAGGATGGCTCGATCTGGTTGGGATAGTGTTGACGATATTAAAACCAACAATATCTTTGACTCGAGGAATACTTCGCGTTAGCATTGCTTTGACATGGCTAGATATAACTTGGCCAACATGTTGACTTGAGGAATAGTTGGCAACAGCATAGGTTTGACATAGCTGGATATGTCTGAAAGTCATTTATTAAGTCATTGTAAGGTAAATTATGTATTGTGATAGATTTTGTTGAATTCGCTTTCTGTCAATAAACTTGGCAACCTAGCTTCAAAGGTAGTAACTTGAGGTAATTTTTAAATATAATTTTTATTTTCAAGATAATATTACGGGATTATATTCATCATTTTGCACAAATTATAACATATCTTATGAAAGAACGACTATTTTATGATAATTTAGTTTTTAACCTTGCCATCTTTCAAGATTTCCCTATAATTCCAACTTGGAGGAACAAGTCGTGAGCTATTTCTCCTGCAGAGTGAATTGAAATGCAATGCAAGCATTATCAACCATATTTAAAGGGAAAATCGACACTTTGTATATTCTCCATCTTCTATACAGTACAAACGAAAATATCCAAATTAGCTTAGCTTAATGGTTGATTAACAAGGTTTTATTGGTTAAAAGAATCTAAATTAATCAAACTTGGCTGACACCTCTACCAGATAATTAACCTTTTTGGAATTAATTACTAAACAAATTTCACCTAGGACAAACAAGAAACAAACATTCCTTTCATCCTGGCAATGTTGGACTTTGCTGAATTTTCTATCCAACCGTACATTCTTCATCAATGAAATATGCGTACATATATGCTTTATGAAGATAATTATAAATCTTATATAGTTAATCTCGGCTTAATCATCTTCTTAATCATCGTCTATCCTTTCACATCAAAGGAAGAAATGGGAAGAGCTCCATGTTGTGACAAAGCTATTGTCAAGAAAGGCCCTTGGTCTCCTGAAGAAGATGCCAAGCTCAAATCCTATATTGAACGGAATGGCACCGGAGGGAACTGGATCGTCCTGCCTCAAAAGATCGGTACTCATGGTCCTTTCTAAATAGCTTCTCTTGCATTCTTATAAACTAGATTCATTGTGGCTCAATCATCTGTTACATATAGTATAGCATATCTTTCGCGTCCTATGGCTAAATGCATAAACATCTAACCATACAGTACATGATCTCGTTAAGATCAATGGTTTGATTGTTATATCTTTGCATTGTTGGGCATAGGGCTGAAGAGATGTGGAAAGAGCTGCCGACTCCGTTGGTTGAACTACCTCCGGCCCAACATCAAGCATGGTGGATTCTCCGAGGAGGAAGATAAGATTATCTGCAGCCTCTACGTTAGTATTGGAAGCAGGTATAGATATGCCATTATATATTTTCTTGTAATGATACATAGAGATCAACAAGCACACTATGCATGCCATGACTTAGAATAATCATGATCATTTTGGGATGAGCGAGCAGGTGGTCTATCATTGCCGCACAATTACCTGGAAGAACAGATAACGATATCAAGAATTATTGGAACACAAGGCTGAAGAAGAAGTTGTTAGGCAAGCAGAAAAAGGAAAATCATGCAGCGCGAAACAAAGCTCGTCTGGTTAGTGCGCAGAAGCAAAGCATCTGTAGTTCTATAGTGCATCAGCAGAGCTGGCCGAGCACCTTGGTGAGCATCCAACAGATATCCTGTAGGCCGCCTATGCCTAAACCAACGCAATATGTTGCCTTAGACCCCTCAATGGAATTGGCTCCTGATCAGAAGGATCATGCCTCAATCAAAAAGCTGCGGATGAAGCTTGGAGAACAGGAGCATTCGTATTATGGAGATGATCGCAAACTATTTAATTATAATTATTATCATGATTATAATTTGTTGAACCTCCAAGGTGCGCCGATTGTTAGTTCCGTCTCTCAAGATGAAATGATCTCATCTTCGTCTGATAAACTCCATTGCAACGAGTTCGTCAGTGCTACACAATGTTATTCTGGATGTGTATTTCCTGCAAACACGATGGTCGAGGATAGCAGTTGCAGGTTCCCACACGAGATAGAACAATTACTGCTTAGCAATAGCAGTGGTGAGAGATCAATGGAAGACTCTGAGCTTGATGGCTACCTATGTAGCATGCATTCGGATGATCGTCAACCTAGTTGGGATGAATTGAGGTCATTAGTATCGCTTCCAATGGCGGTTGATCCTCATCATGATTTTAACAGTATATGATGAGTGAAGGGATGACTGATGACGAATAGTTGATCATGAAGAGCCTATTTAGTTGGGAGCAATAGCACATGGCTGCGATCAATGTTCGATGTGCATTATTATCTACTGATCATGTTGTATAGTAAGTTATTTGAATAATGCATGGATTAATATATCAACGGACTGATTTGATGCTGGAGTTGCTCGAACGTATCAAGCAAAATACATGTGCTGCTCTGTTTATAAGATAACATCGATGATGCCCCTCGTTGCTGCATGCCTGACTAAATCGCACAGAATACGGGTAATCTTAGATCTATATATGCCCGATTTCGATGAGTCGGCATCTAACTGAGGTCCTGATATTACTATTTGGTTAGGGCCTGCGGGTTGTGATTAAATTAAAGAACTAATCATGAAGGCAGTACACTTTGCTGCCGGTAAGATGCCACGTTTAGAAGCTGTGAAACATATGAAGCCTCAAACAATGAACCAAAATCTCTCCTAATTTTAATTCTTTCAACTTGACGACGAAATAGAGACAATCATCTGCCATCTCACTTCTATGAATACATTTTTCTGTACCGATTTCACATTATTTTAAGCAACGAGGATTTGTATGTATCTCAGTTTTCTAAACAAAAGTTCTAAAGAAACAAAAGGTTTGAGTCATCGTTTAATTCATACATAGTCTAATCCGTAACCAACATAGCATTAAGGAAACTAGGTATATCTCGTTCTTATCAAACCATTTATAACGAAATTATCTGAGTTATTGTCGTCCTTTTAGACAATACATGGAGCAGTGTGCGGGTAGGGTGAAAATACAGATGTAGCAGCGTGGATAATAACACAACCGATTTTTCATCGACCCAAATGGGATTTCAGGAAAAAGCCCAATCCACAACCATCCTAATTGAAGCCCAAACGTGATCGCGCCCAGGCCCATGAAAGAGCCTATCTCCCACACTCACTTCGCGACGATGGCCGCAAACTGCAGTCGACGATGAAACAGTAACCGGCCGGGGAAGGGGAAAATGTCGACGGCAAAGCTGATATCTGGGATTCCAACGTCGACATTTCAGGTATCATATTTTTCACAAGATTACTGGATTTCGCAACTGGTAAGGCCCATTGCTCCCATTCTAGGGTTTTGTGTGAACTATAGTTATCAGAAACTCTTGCAGATTGTAGCTATTAGATGGACAGAATGTTAGTTGTGGTATAAATTGTAGGGAATTTTATTCATAAGTGATACTGCATCCGTCTGGTAATATAGAAACGATTTGATCCGATATGCAGATTTATGTGTGCATTGAATTGATGTGGATTTTGAAGAGGAAAAAATTTATTTATTTTGTTTGTGATAGTTGGGTTTACTGTAACACTTACAAAATAAAATAATGAATGTATTGTAGGAAATGAGATTGATTTATTATTTTTTTAATGTTAAAATATTATCAAAAGAGAAAAGATTGTAATTTTTTTTGGACTGATAAATAAAAAAACGTTGCGATTAATATGGGACGGAAAGTAATAGTCGTGTATGCTTCAATTTCTTGGCATTGTGAAGGGAAGCTCTCATGAAGCGATAATTAACAATAGTTGTGGCATAACTTAGACGGACTTTTGTTTTCATGCCACGGTTCTTTATGTTATTTTTAGTTCGTGGAATCGGAGGGTGTCAGTGGATTCGATAATAGTCATGCTGAAACTCGTTGGCGTTATATATTTGGAATTTTGGATGTCTAGGTATATCATAATGGAATGCTTTCATAAAAAAAGAATCAGACATCATGAACTGTGTTCTGAAATCTTACCATAGTATCAAACTATCTGCTTATTTTTCCTCATTCGAACTAGATTCGATGGCAACTAAGTTCCGCACTACTTTTACAGCAGAGGAGATCGGGCAATGTGCATCCATGTTTAAATCCACGGCGTTCACACCTTTCTAGTCGGATCTCCTGTTCTCCGTCAAATATGAAACCAGTGACAGCTCAGTTTAAGATACCTGATGAAGCTAAGGTGCTATTGGCTACGGCCAAAGACAAAGTATGGCAATACGTCCCACGTCCTGTGAAAGACTTGCAGTGGAAGAGAGTCGGGGATGTGTTTCTAGAACAGCTGGTTTCCTTCGCACAAGATGTACTGAAATGGTCTTTCGTTGCGTGGTTCTGTTCAAGCTTTGTCTTGGACATCATATTCACAGTATCAAGAAACCAGGAACTGATCATGTGTCTCGCTCTTTTCTTGGGCTGCTCGTTGGCTGAATTCAGAATGGAGCTATACAAAGATTTGTTTCCGAACTCGGAGGTATTTCCTGACAACCATTCCATTTCAGGTGTTGGGTTTTCTCAAGTCTTATCGTTGTTTTGCTTGTTCTAAACTTCTATGATACAATTGCAGGTTAAAGATATGAGACGGGATCTTGTTGTTGTTGGTTGCTTTTGCATTGCCTTCAAGCTCATTGCTCTGGCTGTTGCCGTTCGAGGTCAGGTGTTTCTGCTGCATGTAGCAAATGGTGGGTTGATGCAGCTTGTATGGGTCTGGAGGAGGTTGTTGGTAGATGATCAGAACTTGGATCAAGAAAATGTGTGATGTTCGCTTCTTCCATCTTTCAGTGCTTTCAGTGTTTTCAGTGCTTCTGAATATTTGGTCTGAGGTCAATGCTTGTGCATGAAAGCAAGTGGGATTTGGCTATATGAGAGTTGTATATTCTAGAAGAAAACAGTGCATGGATGCATCAAAGGAAAAAAGACAAAAAAAGAATAAAGGTTAAAAAAAAGTAAAAGAAAAAGGATGATTAGATTGAACTTTTTTCGTGCTTTGGCACAATACTGATGCATTAGATGAGGCATGTAGTATTAAGGTGTATGCATGTTAATCCAAGAGTAAAATCATAGAATATATAACTAATAGATTGCTATAAGCAGAAATTGATCTACAAACACATTATGACACGACCTTTTTGTTTTGAATCTGAACTACACAATCACTCGTCTTGGAGTAAACACTGCTGATTGCACAAACGCCTCAATAGGCTGTATGGACAACTTAAGGGTATGTTCCGACATGTTAGCAAAGCAAACCCTAAACCATCGGGGCTCATTGCAGTGGCATGAAGAGCCCGGAGAGATATTCAGATCAACTTTGTAGGGCAATTCCTTCCAGAGGACCTCCTCGGCTTCATATGTGTCTTTGCGATACCTGTGGCATAAAGTTCTTTTTTTCTGCATTCGATAGCTTCTGTCATACTTTTGTGTCGCACATATGATTGATTGAACTGATTGACCTAACTATTAACCAGACGAGTAGCAAAGAGTCTCACCATAGAAATCAAAACCGAGATGTAATCAACGAGAACGGAAATCGAAACGAATCATGAAAACCGTAAAATGTATGAATGCACTGTTCGCCATCGCCGATTCCTCTCAATCTCCGACCCCATCGAAATTTTTGGAAGTGTTTTTTGATTGCTCACGGGGCTGTGCTGTGGGTTTGTGTTGGATCAGTCTGGTGGCTGTATGGTCCTGGGCCGGAAAACGGGCCCATTGGGCCTTGATGGAATCAGTACGGCCCAATGGACTCTCCCAACCGATTAGATGCTGCAGCGAATGGTCTGTCCCTGTAAGAACAACTAACATCAACTTTGCTCTTATTAATGTAATAATACTCTCGATCCGAGTTCAGGTCATCAAGTTAATTTGGACAATATTGGGTGGTCAACTTCTTTATCAAGATATATGCATCGACTTTTATATGGGATCCTTGTATACGCATGATGCTTGCATCAACTTCTTGTTAGGGAAGAAGATGAAGAGAGAGGAGAAAGAAAATGATTTAATATAGACAAGTTCGTAATCTGATTTATTATAATATGTTTGCGGGGTCCTTTGTGCCTCACCAGATCAAGCGAGAAAGAATGTGGATTGGACCTATTGCTCTACTTTCTGGTCTAAATCCTCGGCCATTGGGCTTGGATCTCCACTTCTTTGCCGTTGCTATCTATGGTGTTGGCCGCTTATTACCTCCATACCCCTCGCCGAAAAGAATGTGGATTGGAGCCAGATTGATATATGTATGCGCTACTCTTCATCGTACATCTATCATGTGTCATACGCGGCATGCCAGTGTCGTTTATGTAAAGAAAGATGCTTATGAGCTAATCAATTATCAATCAAAACGACGTCTTTGGGTCAATATCATTGTGGCATGACTTTAACAGTGGAATGACATATCTCACGAATCACATCCTTTTTCCTGTCAGCTAATTTGGAATAACCAAAAAGTTATTAGAGGATGCGGGCAAGGATTCCTTGAAGATATGAAGAAAGGGACCTGCAGAAAATTAGTTCCCTTGGTTTCTGAAATTCTAGCAGTTCCCATTATATGATAGAATTTTACATTCTTAATTAAATCACAGAGAAAGCTCTCTCCCACCCGATCTTTTGAACGTATATGCACGCTAGTCAAAGTTTTGTGACAAAATGGGATGCAGGATATCGTAAAATGTGATTACAGTATGATTAGTCATTCCATTATTCGATATTTTTAATGTGTCCGAGCTGCTCTCAAATCACATAGGAAAGTTGTTTGTACTCTCGATTACCTAAACTGAATGGCAAATACAGTTATGTCAGAAGAATCGTTCCCAGCAATCATATGACTTCAAGAAACCAACGAGAGTCAAGTGCTACGTATTCGTGGTAATAATGTCGGGAAATGACATGCCCGAACAAGATTCGGTACAAAGTTATCCAATTATTAATAATCTCATCTAACGCTGCTATATGTTTATCTTGAACACGAGACGAGTTATTCAATTATCTTGGCCGCCTTGACAAGAATGTCTCCAAATGAGCTTTTTACATTTCTCACCTGACTGACTTTGAACCCAACCAAGTGCCGTTAATTTTGTACGTCAATTTTGGTGACAAGTTCAGCTCCAACAGTGTTGGTCAAAAGTATGTTTTAAATTTTAAACAAAAAAAAAAAAAAAATGATTGATGTCGTTGTAGTATAGTGGTGAGTATCCTCGTGCGTTTTGCTTTTACCCCTTTTTTTTAACTTTTCCTCGCAGTAAAAAGAACTTCGATTTCTGTTACTCTGGTTTTTTTCCCAATTTCGACTCCTCATCAGGATTCCCCTCTTCTCTATTCATCGATTAATCTTGATTAGTTGTCGTGTATTGATCGTTGTCGTAATCATCTTCGGTCCATTGATTTGTTTTTTAGTAATTTGAAGTTACGGTTTCGAATCAGGAATCATCGAAACTTAGGATTCCAAATCATGATTTTCCACTTCATATGTGTGTTTAGGCATTTTCAAGTTTTCACTTCACTCGATTTCACATTTCGGAAAACAGTCTCTCTGTTTGCATCTTACTTAATCAATCCCTATCCACGACGATAATATCTGAGTAGTTGTTGATGATGATTTCACGCTCTACGTGTTCATCGTTTTATTTAGTTCAATAGTCTTGTAACGACTTTACCTATGTACGTATAGATACTTCCCTGAACGACCATGCTAGCTGTCATACTAATCTCAGTTTATTGGAGTTTGTGTATTAAGATCTGGTGTCCCTTAACTTAGGTGAAATCGGCTGGGCTGGGTAATGAACTTAGATGACTAGCAACAATTGCAGAACCAAGGTATGGCGGTGTTGTTTTCAGTGCTCTTTTATAACACTGCAATGATCTTAAGTGATTCTTTTACATATTTACCCATAAAGCTGGATGAGAAAATTCAACACTGTGATCTACTATGTTTTTTCCGTTTCCAGGGTACTACTGTCCTATGAGTACCGCTAGAAGGCTTCAGGTTTCGCTTGAGCATTGCTTCAGATATCATTTCTTGTTGGCTGAGCACCGCCTCAGAGATTATGGTAAGATGGTTACCCACGGAAATCTGTATTCGTTGGATTTCATCGCCACATGGTAAGTGAGGGTCTTGGAGACTGATACTTGGTCTTCATCGTAACCAGACAAATATGCGCTGGGAAAAAACAAAGGAATGGAATTGCCGTTATTCGCGACTGAGCTTTCTAGCAAGTCCATGAATTTCTTGAGCTGGGAGCTACTTCGATTACACAGGTACCTCTGCTTGTGTTTCTCTTTGGTAGCGTTGGGTTCGGCCCATGCATTATGGGCTTGTCTTACAAACCCAAACCCAAAATGATTTTTCCTACTTTGTTGCAATCTCCTTCTTCTTGTATGAGGAGGATCAGAGCCGCAAATGTAAGGGAGTGTGAAACCAAGAGAGACCAGAGAGAAACACGCAAACACCATGCCAAAAACAGTCTCAGGAGGCTACAGATTAGCAAGGTTGGGGGAGCAGTTTGAGGGGTCATTTGTTATCCGACGGTGCTGATTTTCGGATATGCGATGGAGCCTGGTGTCAGCTACGCTTTCCTAAAATTTCAGCTCGATCCGAGGTCGGGACTCACTGATTCCGGCAGGTTTCCAGTGGCTGATCAGTGGACTTGTGTTGGTGAGATTGGTGTTGTTTTCCCTTGTATTTCCATCTAGTGTTGATGAGATTGTATTGTTTATACAGATTTGCTCTGATCTTGATGTTTGTTAGTGCGGTAGAGGAGGAGATTGGTGTGTATCCATTAACGTGTTAATTAGTGGAAGTTTGGGTTTCCAAGTTAAAATTCCTGTGTGCATTTCTTTGAACTTTTAGTGTTGATTATATTACTTGTTTCAATCTACATTTGAACATACTTGTTAGATCCCTAACAGGTAGGACAAGGAAGAAGCTATAACTTGAAATGTCTATTTTGAAAAAAATGGATGTCTAAAACTCAGTAAAGCACTGCAGATGCTATCATGCTACTAGTATTTACTTCAATAAACGTTTTTTTGACTCTGAACTGATGCATGAAAACTCTGTTGGTTAATCAGCAAACTTGATAATGGGAATACTGATCTTGAAAGCTGATTGCTGAATTGTGATTAATCGGCCAAACTGGCTTATCCGGCCAGAAAACCGGCTCAAACCTTACTGTTTCCAATTTGCAACGATACTTGTTCAGGCATCTGAATATATTGCTAATGATAGGTCCTTAATGATCCGTGAATGCTGGCGAATTCACGCAAGGCATCCCGAATAGATGGGAACTGAAGCATTCATATAATTTGACGGTATCTTAGACTGAAGTGATCAACTTTTGATCGACGATGCGACATTAGCAGGAAAAGTTGTGATCCATGATCATGACTAATCAACTTTTTTGTTGTCCCAGATAACAAAAGCTTGATTAGGTGATGCTAAAAATGATAGATAGTGGGGGAGAATGGAATTGGAGATTTGACATGTGTGTCTCCATGATTTGATTAACATTAATTGATTAACTACAAAATATAAGGTCATCCACTTGTAACATCCACATCATAACTTTCAATTATTAAGACGCAAAGTTTGGGGATTCATGTCACAATTTGGCAGGTAAGACACTCTTTGGCCTCTAATCCTTGGGTTTTTTTTTTTTTTTTTTGGGGGGGTTAATGGACGTTCTTTGATTGGTCCGTCTTTCGCGATTTCCGTGAGTTTCTAGTTATTTAGTGTGTTTTTTGAAGGATAACATGTGATTTCGCGCATTCTGCAATTAAGACACGACTCATTGCTGGTGTTCTAGCCATTTCTACTTACAGTAGCTAAATTTTTCCCTGATTTGTACATTAAGAGGAGACAGATCTATGACAGTGCCATTGATGTAACATGGTTTGGCGAACGTATTATTGATTTCATCATCCGAGTTTATTAATCAAATTCATAAGACCATGATGTTCCAGTCTTGCATTTTGTCATTAGATGGTGAATGATGACTAATCAATCATACAGAAACGTCTGTCTAATTCCTAAATTAACTATCTTAAGCTACGTCTCGAGACACTCTTTTGCTCCCTAATTTTTTCAAACACGTTACTAGACTATGCTTGCCAGCTAGAAAATGCATAGTCCTGAGTGTGCACAACTTGGACATCAGGTACGCCCGCCATGAAAAAAAAAAATCACTTTTCCTCTTTTTTGTCGATTTGTTTTTACTTCACAAATTTTTTTCATTTAGTCACATTTTGATTACAAATTCGAAGATGAAGAAGTCTGGGCTTCCAATGATCCGATCCAAAGTGATGAATAAGAAAATTCAGAACTCTTTGAAGGTAAAACATTGAACACATTGCAAAAAACAGAGACTTTTTACAAAGTTTTTGCAAAAAACACAGAATTCCAAATGAATATCAAGACCAGTAGAAAACACACGCGTTCAGAAGATTTATGTTCTCGATGTTCACTTGTCGATTGGCGGGCAAATCAATCGAAAAAAGCAAGCTAAGGGTGAAGGAAAAAAAACTAGAAAACGAGATTGTGCACAACGTACGGGTTGCAAAACGAGAATGTTCATCGTTCATCGTCTGACGGAAGACATTTGGGTTGTTACAAGATATGAAGCCGATCATAATCATCCTCTAATTTCTCCTAATAAAATGAATCTTATATCCACAAGAGAAAACATTACTCCATTTGCGTGAACTTTGATATCTTTTATGGACGAATCAGGAATAGCAGAATGATGGACGTGCTTTCGACACAAGCCGAAAACATCATAAATGTCGAGTTTTTCGATAGAGATGTTTGTCATGAGCTTTCCGATTTGAGAAATATTTGAGATGATAGTATCGAGGATGCAAACTCTGCAGCAAACTATTTGAAAAAGCTCAACGGTTATGGAAAACGCATATTTTTCTATCGTTACAAGACTAACTCGGAGAACAAAATCGACACAATTGCTTGGGTCGACTCCAGATCTCGGATGACTTACGAATGTTTTGGACTTGCACTTATGTTCGATACCACATATCGAACAAACAATTACTCTATGTCTTTCACGTCGTTCACCGAAGTGAATCATCATTATTCTTCGATCCTGTACGGTTTTGCACTTTTGAGAGCCGAAACCGAAGAATTCTTCGAATGAGTGTTTAGTATTTGGTTGGAAACAATGAAAAACAAAGCTCCCAAGACAATCATCACGGATCAAGATAGGACGATGGGCAATACGATCGCTCGGATCTTTTCAGATATTCATCATGCATTGTGCTCTTGGCACATCAATTCACAATATCCAAAAAAGTTACATCATGTTTATTTGCATCATTCGGACATTTTTAAATGTGATTTTCATATTTGTGTGATGAAATCACTAACAATTGAGGAATTTGAAACACGATGACGATAACTGCTCATCGATTATAGGTTGATGGACAATGAATAGTTGCATTCTTTGTAGATTGTGAAGAAAAAATGGATTCTGACATATTAAAAATATTTTTTTCTGTCGGAATGAGCACCACGTTGAGGAGCGAAGGTATGAATCATTTCTTCGATCAATACGTTAACAGTTGGACGACGATAAAGGATTTTATTGTTAGACCTCAAGAAGCGTTGGAGAGACAGTATTCTCGAAAAATGAAAGCAAATTACGAAACTACCTACAAGAGTCATACTATTCACAAAGTTCACGATGCAAGGGTGTACATGAAGGAGATCTTTCGTAAATTTCAGATCGAGCTTCAAAAAACAAATCAATATTTGGTGCATAAGGAGTCCACGTCTGAAAATGTCGACGTGTATAAGTTGACCAACGCCTTTGATCCTCGGGTACAACGTGTATAATTTCATTTTTTTTTCTAGTCAATATAATTTTTTCCGATATCCGTGATTCTTTTTATTAGATGAAGATGAGTTTGATTTTAATCTAACCGTTCATTTTTTCAAATGGACGACTGGTTTTTGTGGACTGTTTATCGGTTATCCAGCCAACCTTTACCCTAGATCATTTCCCTACTTATATAAAGCTTCACCAGCCTTAATCGTCCACCTTGTCGATGGAGATTGGAGGGGACAAAGTTACGTGAGGTAGTACTTTCCCAGTTGTTTCTTGCTTGGTTTATGTTAATCTGACTTTTGGATTAATCGCATGAGCCAGCCAGCTAATACTTTTTCTATAGTCAATGATTAACTATTTTTCAAGATTAATGAAGTGACTTGCATTATGCACAAAATCCAAATATGTGAACATAAGAAAAGAATTTCCAAGAGTTGAGCCCTGTCCTAGATTCACTCGTTTTCTTGATTTTTCTAGGAATCTTCTTCTTCTTAGGTGTCCCTTTACTCTGTTGGATCCGATTTGTATAATGTGTTACTGCACAATCTCTCCGTCAACGTACTATACTTGTTTAATTTAGCGTTGTGGAATCTACAATGGCTTCCTAATTAAAGCTAACATTGAAAGACAAAATCTTTATTTTGGCAACAGTGACAAGATTATGTAATTCTCAGTACAATTATTAACTTGTGTTTATAGTCGACTTGCGATTTTTATATCATACAGTTTGTATACTGAGCTTAAAGATTATTGTTTTCTAGTGGTACTGTAAGCTTCGGTGGAGAAGTCACCAACCCACATTTTTTTTTTTGAGAAACCATCTTTTTAATTATTTGATGAAGAACGTTTTTTTTTTTTTGGAATAGAACTATTGATCGCTGTGATCATGTCAACACGCGGACGTATCATCGAGTGATTACTATTCGTTTAAGCTGTAACACTAGTTTACTAATGATTGGTTTATAAATAAAACCACCGACTCAAAAGGCAAGACAATCAGGAAAACCAGTTTTTAAGTCTGTTGACTTTCATCGATCAGTTAACAGTATCTACATAGTAAAATTTCCAAACTCCTGTTTGTCATGACTTTTGATTATGATTTTCCATTTTGAATTTTCTGATTATAAGAAATGTTTGACATAGTTTTTTGTTTTTTAAATTGAAATTTAGAAAAAATGAATTTTATTTCTGATTTTTGATTTCTTAAGACAATGTGTAAGATTTTTTTATAATAATCATTTTATTTAATGAGATGATTTTGATTCTGATCCAGTTACTAATTGTGGAATCCATATATTATTCTGAATAAACATATCAAACAACCCTTAAATCATTTGTTAACTATGGTAGTTTTTTCATATGGAAAGTACCTAAATGTGTAATCGTTGTTTTGCAATAAACCCAAAACTATCTCTTGATGATATCTTCGGGAGATGTTCGACCGTTGATTACAGAGTTGCTTCAAAGTTTCACTCCTATGACTTTGGGTCTGGGTATTAGATGGGAAATGAAACAATCGAATCTGGGGCCGTCGATTACAATATGGTTGCCGTGACCACCGACGGCCCCAGATCCCGCTGGAGATCCGAATATGTGCTGTGAATACACAGCCTGTAACTGCTCCTCCTCTTCTAGCTAGCCTTGACCCCACACGCGTCCCACGTATCTCATCATGCCCTTAATCCTAGCCGTCCATCACTCCTGGCCACGATGATAGGATTTTGACAACGTGGCTTAATCTCATTGCTATGTCTTTTTCAGCTCTTTTTTGAATTTTTAATTTGGATTTTGATAGTAGTTGTGCTTGGATGATTTATCATGGGATATTCTTTTAGAATCTGGCTGATTCTCGTGCATTGTACTGTGCTAGTGATATATGCACTTCAATAATTTAAGCTAAAAAAAAGAGGTTGTTGAGAAGGATTTGCGTGTTTGACATGAAACTGTTCTTCTGGGGCAATAGTTTTTCTGAGGAACTTTTCTCTAACAAATGAATGAATCAGTGTAAAAAGGGAGGAGTAACTATCTTGTCAAATGGTACTTAGTCTTTCTGTCAATGGGAGGAGCATTAGTAAGAGATATATTCTCGATTTTTTGAATCATGGATGACCAACTCTTTCATCATAATACCAAGGATTCCCTCTTTTCCACACAACTCCCCTGTACCGATCTCTACGTAGTCTTACTTTGTTATAAAATTCATAAAGTGTCGACTCGTTTTATAATGTTACCGATTAATTTAAAACACATTAGAACGAGTAATTTAATTAAAAAGTTATTTATATTTTTTTTGTTTTATTCAAATTGTAATATTTTTTTATATTTTATTCAAATTATAATATTTTTATATTTAATAATTTTTTCACATAAAATATCAAAATATATTTATTTTATATCACATTAACTCATTCATAATCATTTTTTTCTCTTTTTTATTTCGTATACTCACAAAAATAAAATTATCAATCCTTTCAATATATATATATATTATCATATTAGATAAAATTATTATAATTTGAATGATTTTAGAACAGGAGGATTTCTACAGTGAGCTCACACCTTCATCGACACTCCAACGTGTAAAACAACTCTTTTTAAGTTGTAATTGTGCGAGTGTCTTGTGGGACTCTCACGTGTTAGGGTGACGACACATGTCTATCATGCGGAGCAGACCACCCAGATACAGTGCAACAGCACACCCAACCTCCCTAGATTTCACCGTATCTATCTGATCCGACGGTGTCAGATCTACTGAACCACTGCGATCACACGATATGAAATGTGATTCGCTGAGTTGAGGGAGCTAACTTAACTTGTGGGACACGGTGAATTGTTGCTTCACACTGTGAATTGAAACGGGTCCCACGAAAATTGAGTATCACGATAGTTGTCACACATTCACAATTGTCGCTACTGTCGGTGTAGGTTTATACACCTAAGTTTAGATAACGTTCCACGCCGTCTGTCCCGATAAAATCACGACTTAGAATGGGGGTAAATTGTCGAGCAACTCGAGACATCTTTAAGGAGTATAATTTCTGGTTATTTTGGATCAATTGATGTTGGTTTAGTGAAATTGGAATTGTTCAGTGAATCAATAAAAAAAATTAAATACATTTTGAATAGCAAAATTCATAATTCTAGGGAGACGCGATGATTAATAGGCATATTTTTGGACCAATCTTGTGTATGTAAAACATCACGCAATTACTAACACCCTCCTGTATAAATTATGAAATTTAATAATAAGTACGTTACATTTGTAATTGGAGTGGTTCCTTTTGCAGTTGAACAAAGTGATTCCAAGAAATGTTTATCCGATTGAAATCTTAAATTAGCTCATACGTAATTTAACCTTGTCGAAACTTTCGGATAATCCTCATTGATCATTGGGTGTACCTTTATCATATGTGTCTAATGTACAGTGCTATAGTGATTACATTGTCGTTATCATATTCACTTTGGTTTCATTTTCACCTCTTAACTCTTCTCGCCGATTGCCAAGTACTAAAGTTATAAAGCTACAGTGTAGTATCTTGGGTCATACCTAAGTTTTGCTTTTCGATAAGATCCTTTTCCCAATCATCTCTGTCACCCTTTTTCCTTTCAAGTTTTTACACATAATAAAGCTAAAACCAATTTGTCTTAGTTACAATTGTTATCTAAATTTAAGTACGATTCTAATCTTGTAAAATTAAGATTTAGCAAAATCTATTTCTCTCTAAATAATAAGATGTAAAAGACTGATGTTTTCAAAAAGTGATAGTGGGAAGGATTGTTTGATGTTAAGAATTTTTTTCAGATCAAGATTTTGATCCGATTTCATTAGAGGACTAACATGAATTTAAATATTGATACTCATTTGTTTTAGGATGAAAGGTCTTAAATTTGTTACCCAAGGAATCATGTTGTGATGATTTGGAACTTTGGTAAGTTGATTAATGAGAATCCTCAAAAAAAAAAAAAACCAAAAAAAAAAAAAAAAAAAAACCGGAGAAGTGATATTCCTAAGTTAAAATTTCCCGTACTAAAGAATATAGAATTATAGAACCAAAAAGAAGACTGGGCCAGAATGTGAAATGGGGAAGCATCATATTCCCCTCCACCCATGTGAGCGGTTTCCTTCGATGTTTTATGACCCTTCCATTCATCATTCATCACAAATTCACAATTCACAAGTGAACAAAGCGTGGGGTTTTCGTTTGGCTCATCTAGTTTATAACTCTCCCCTAGTTTATAAAATGGTGGTTGTGAATTTTTTTTTTCTCAAATTAGGAAAAAGTGATCATGGCATTTCAAATTATAAGGATCGAATATTTTCATTAGGATTATGTATTTTGATACATAATATTTTAAATGATACAAAAATATTATAATTGAGATTACGCAATGTAGATGATGATTGAGATTAGAACATTACGTTTTGATCATGATCATTCATTTTTTTTTTTTGATCTCAAATCATTTTTTATAATTTGATATACGAAATATAAAAACATAATTTTTTTGTGTTTCATTAAATTGTAAGACATCCTAAATCAATTTCAAATTACTCACCTAAAAAGGAAAAAAAAAAGTCAAGGATAATTTATTAACCTTACCAAAAATGCATTCTATGGTTAATTAATTCAAAAAGACCGAGAAAATTAACCAACAAAATTCAATTATAAATAGCAATGGTACTTACTACTTGATTTTGAAGTGCATACATGTTTTGGGTACTAACTATCTAACATAAACTTTCCAATCATTACAAAGACACATACCAACTCTCAAAAGTGCAAAACGTGTTTCCTACAAACAACGAACACAACACAGGAGGAAGCATCCACAGCGAGAAAAAAATCATAGTTTGAATCCATCCAACAAATCCCAAATCAAAGACCAAAAATCAAAACCATCACAATCCATGTTTACATGATAAAACCACTACCCATCTTTTTATGGAAACTTCATTAATCACCATTGAACCAAAGTAATTAATTAATCTCCTTTTTCTCTTTCCCTGTTTTTTTTTTTTTTTTCCTCTCTCAATTTTTTTCCACTATAATTCATCTCTGCAGACTAACACATCACATTTCCTCCTCACCAGCTCTCCTCTACTCATCTTCTCCTCATCAAAACCTCATCAATGGCAGCATAATCAAATACCCATTTGCCCAATTCCCTCAAATCCCTCGTTTTCCAGCAATTTCAGTCTCCTTTGAGGGGTAAAAATGGGAGCTTTTTGGTTTTGGGGAGAAACCAAAGAGAACAAAAAGCACCATCACAGAGAAACACCAGCAGCTGTGGTGGTGAAAATGGAGAACCCAAATTGGTCAATTGGAGAAATGGAACCCAATGATGAAGAATCAGCACAAGATTTCATCAACGGATCCAAACTGAGGAACAAAAACGCCAAGCAGCTTACATGGGTTCTCCTCCTCAAAGCCAACCGCGCCGCGGGGTTCTTCTCCTCCATCGCCTCGGCGGTTTCACGTCGTGTGAAAGCGGGGAAAACTGACTCGGCTGATGATAGTAATAATCGGGTCAAGAACAGAATCCTGTTCGCTGTGATCAAATCTATGCTTGTAATTGCTATATTATTGTTCTGCTTCGAGGTTTCTGCACTGTGGAACGGAACCAAATGGGAGCTCGACAATCTCGAGAATGTGGTGAGAACGACGACGTTTGGGGTGAAGGGGTTGTTTGGTTGGGTGTATGAGAGATGGGTTCGGGTTCGGGTCGAGTACCTTGCGCCTCCGCTTCAGTTTTTGGCGAATGGGTGTGTGGTTCTGTTCTTGATTCAGAGCTTGGATAGGCTTGTGCTGTGTCTTGGGTGCTTCTGGATCAAGATCAGGAAGATCAGGCCCGTGGCGGCCGAGTCTGGTTCGGATCTTGAAGATGGATACTTCCCTATGGTTCTTGTTCAGATCCCTATGTGTAATGAACGAGAGGTAAAGCAAATCAAATGTTTTGATGTTATGGGAAAAATGATCTGTTATGCAAGCAGCAGCCAGTTGACTCTTTCAGTAGCGTAGTTTGTCTTAGATATCCATTAGTGTGCCCTCTACCATCGATTTAGATTTTTGATAGAGTTTGTGACATAAGGTCCCGAGTTCAATCCCTGTCCTCCTCAGCAAACTGCACTATGCGATAGCCCGTTGGCTGCTGATATATTTCATCTTTATGTTAAATGGTCATTGCTTTTGCAAATTGGTGGTTGTTAGTTATGAAATTTGGAATCTAGTTGTGTGCTTGTTTTCTGTTGTTCAGGTTTATCAACAGTCGATAGCGGCCGTGTGCAATCTGGATTGGCCTCGAGGGAAACTGCTGATTCAAGTTCTCGACGATTCGGATGATCCCTCAACGCAGATTTTGATCAGGGAGGAGGTGATGAAGTGGCGGGATCAAGGCGCTAATATACTGTATAGGCATAGAGTGATCAGGGATGGATACAAGGCTGGGAATCTCAAGTCTGCAATGGGTTGCAGCTATGTGAAAGACTATGAGTTTGTCGCGATTTTCGATGCCGATTTCCAACCTAATCCGGATTTCCTCAAGAGAACTGTTATTCATTTCAAGGTGAACTGGCTAGCTTGATTATAGCATTAACTTGTGGGCTCGATCAATTCATGATTTGTTGGTACATTGCCGAAGTGATTCTACATTGTTTGTGGAGTTCATGCAAGTGAAGGTGATAATTGATTGGTTTTATATGCATATACTATTATTACAGGATAATGATGAAGTTGGACTGGTTCAAGCTAGGTGGTCCTTTGTTAACAAGGACGAGAACTTGCTAACAAGACTACAAAACATTAACTTGTCGTTTCACTTCGAGGTGGAGCAACAAGTGAATGGCATATTCATCAATTTCTTCGGGTTTAATGGGACTGCTGGTGTTTGGAGGATTAAGGCGCTAGAGGATCTGGTGGATGGTTGGAGAGAACCACAGTTGAGGATATGGATATTGCTGTTCGCGCCCATCTCAATGGATGGAAGTTTGTGTATCTAAACGATGTAGAGGTATGTTGATTAGATTGTGATCTTTCATAAGCCACAGTTGCTGCGTTGAGATTGAGATTGACATTGGTTTTGATTGCAGTGTCAATGCGAGTTGCCGGAATCATATGAGGCTTATAGGAAGCAACAACACCGGTGGCATTCAGGACCTATGCAATTGTTTCGCCTTAGTTTGCCCGACATTATCAGATCAAAGGTAATTCAATTGAACTGTTGTCTCCGAGCTATGATCTTTGTGAATATTACAAATGCAACGTGTCTCGAAAAAGCGATTTCTTGTTTGAATGTGAAACAAGTAATTGTTCATATTCAATCATGTAGCAACATGATGCAGAGGTGTGGTTTTGATATGATATTTGTTCGAATATTTGCAGATAAGCATATGGAAAAAGTTTAACATGATCTTCCTATTCTTCCTCTTGAGAAAACTCATCCTGCCATTTTACTCATTCACCCTCTTCTGCATTATCCTTCCCATGACCATGTTCATCCCGGAGGCCGAGCTTCCAGCATGGGTCGTCTGTTACATTCCGGCTGCCATGTCGTTCCTCAACATTCTGCCGGCACCTAAATCTTTTCCCTTCATTGTCCCCTACCTGCTCTTTGAGAACACGATGTCCGTGACCAAGTTCAATGCCATGATCTCCGGCCTATTCCAACTCGGGAGTGCCTACGAGTGGGTTGTGACCAAGAAATCTGGTCGGTCTTCCGAGGGCGATCTCGTTGCTTTAGTCGAAAAAGAGGCGAAGCCTCAAAGAGCTAACTCGGAACCCAACTTGGCCGAAGCAAAGGAGGAACTCCTAATCCAGGTGAAGAAGGCTTCGGCCAAAAAGAAAAAGAAGAAGCACAACAGAATATACATGAAAGAGCTGTCTCTAGCATTCCTTCTCCTGACGGCTGCCGCCAGGAGTCTCCTCTCCTCTCAAGGCATCCATTTTTACTTCCTTCTCTTCCAAGGCGTATCTTTCTTGCTGGTCGGCCTTGACCTCATCGGAGAGCAGGTCGACTAAAGAACATTATAGGGTGATACATTGGACAGTATTAGCAAAGTGTTGAACCAAGCAAGGGCAAAAGACCAAGTTACATTCTTTTGATGAAGTCAGACCCAGAACGCCAAGAAAGCGGGTTCCTGTTATCGCTGAAGCCGCTGTGTCAGGAATTCCTTTATGAATCCGCTTATTACCGGAAGAATCAAAACTCCGGTGATGACTCAAATAGAAGGGAAATCATCTTGATGCACCCTTGAATTTTTCGTCGTGCCCTGTAATTGTTTGTCATGTTCATTCTTTTTTCTTTCATTCGCTCTATATAAATTTTTCTGTAAGAATGTGGTTTAGTCTCAATGCACATGGATTATAGTTGAATGAAGAATAAGATGAAAGTTTCACTCTCACAAGTTGCTGTTGTATTCTGGTGCTGGAAAGTGTGTCCAAACTTTTAAAAGTTCGCACATGAATGCTACTATTTCGCCAAGAATTGTTTCATTGCGTATCAAATAAATCACGACCACTGTCACAGGCCGTTCACCGATCAAATGATGCTTGACCATTTAGGACCTGTAATGGCCCGAAGCCAACAAGGACAAATAATCGTCCATTCCTTCACCGCGCCCACATGGGTGCAAATCTTCTGTGGACCAAAGTGCCTTTTCAACACGTTCTTAGCTAACAACAAACCCATGTGTTGGATTATGCGGGAGATTTTCGATGTTTTGAGCTTTCACATGTTTGACGTATTGTTTAGGTGAGCTATCGGTATCAGCCGTAGTATTTTCTTAGATTATGTTCATCGTGATTGTCGGGCATAGGATCACAACGAGGTATGGGTCGAAGAGGTGATTATTATCGACAGCACTGAAACATGGTTTTGTGGACTAGCATAAACATAGATGACTGTGCCAAACATGAGTTGCGAAAAAGTCACTAGTACATAAGCTTGACCAAAAGTGATTTTTGTGTGATCATGATTTAAGCCGAAACCATTAGCATGTTCATTCAGGTTGGGTTATTGTCGTAATTGATTAGCTTCTTTTGCTGCATCATAAAGGCATACATTGTTGGAATAAATCCCATAAAACTGTAACCTTCATATCGAATTATTTAGAACAAATCAATTATATTGTTATAATATACACGTTAGGGTTTCTCTCTTACGATGAGAGGGTATAAAGATGTAATGCATATTCAACCGGGGATCATAACCTTCATATATATATATAGTGGTTCTTAACTCCAATCAGTCAATCATCAATTAGGATCAAATCTGTGGGTATCTACACAATTGAGCCTTATACTTTATAAGACGACATATTAACCCACTTAATATTAATATTCATTGGACCACTAATATTTGGACCAAAATGAAATATAGCACATAACATATAATTAATCTGTATAGTTAAATTATCCATATACATATAATATGAGTATGTTAATACAACATACATGTTTTCCCAGCTGCAGGCAGCATGTTCTATTGTCAATAAAGACGTTTACACCTCCGTTTAGTTTCATCACATATTAAGCAAGATTTCATTACCTAAGCTCTCAATTCAAATCATCATGGCTAACAGATAGTTCAAACTCCATCGAAATAGTTATATAAATATCTGGACTATTGAAAATCTCTCGTTATGCAATCTTGCATACGATTGAGTGTGTATTACATACTATACTTCTCATCCTTCTCTATCGGGAGGAGGCAAAAAACCTTATGAAGATGATGTTGAGGATATCTGTGAGCAGGTTTACCCACATCGACCATGGAGAAAGAGAAAGAGTAGAATATATATATGAGGAACCCATAACCCATTAGCTTAGGCTTTTGGGTTAGCAGTTGGGCCCAGTCCATATGTATATTCTACTCAGGTCCGGTTTGGACGTGGTTTCTCCCCTTGGGCTCTCCCCAGAATCCT